>JAAVUC010000326.1:0-137139 GCA_014898925.1 Fusarium nelsonii
ACCCGCTTGTCTGGCACACTCGCTTATCAAATACGTTAACAATCGAATGGTCTTGATCTTTGAACCGATGGCAGAACCTTATCGTGAGGAGATCAGGGGTACCAACTCTAATCGGCGTGCCTTGAATCCGGAAGCATTCATCATCGGTTGCCAAGGCTTTTGTCTCGAGATACTTAGAGTGAGACCGTTCCACAACAGCCATTCTTCTCTACAAACATTCTGTGCTTCTACCAGTCGCATACGTATTTAACAAAATGAAATACTCTATCGTTCTTTTCTTCTTCTCCGCTGTTGGAGTCACTGCTCAAGCAGCAAACTGCAGCATGGTTCAAGATTGTCTCGAGGCAGGACCTAAAGTAAACAGCTTCTTCTTACCCTCAACTCAACACAATGAACTAATAGTCACTTCAGCCTGATGCCTGCGGTGATAATAATCGCTGCCTGTGTGGAACACATAAGGAAATTGCAAAGTGAGTAATAAAATTATTGTTTGCGAAACCTAACGCTGACTGACGATTTACTAAAGCTGTTACGTCAATTGCGATACCGATTCTGCAGCGCAGTCAGCCGAAGCGGACGTGGAGAAATATTGCTCGGTGGTGCGAAAGCGACGATCTGTGCCCTTGAATTAGAGGTGGGCTTGAATCCGGCTTTGGTATGATCTGCGTCTTGTAAAATAAAAATTTCAAACTTGTCGTTACTCTCATTCTAGTGAGTTACGATAAATAAGACTCGCTGCCATCGCCTTTTCATACTGCTTGGAAAAAAGCAGACAGAGATAATCTAGAGTTGATAACAGCCAAAAAGTGAAACCTGCGTTGCGCAGATGGCTGGATCTCTCCCGCCGGGAATTGAACCCGGGTCTCAAGCGTGACAAGCTTGCATACTGACCACTATACTACGGAAGACTTTTCCGACTAAGCCGGATGTAGTGCTGGGGTTGTTGAGGATCTGCTACGTCAATAGCATATATAGAGTCTAGACACGCAGCAGCAGCTAAAGCTCGTAAAACCGACGATGACTAACCCTGTCTGCCAATCAGAAAGGGATTTCTGGTAAACATTCTTCCACTGCAGGCCGTGACGTGTGGACTAGTAGTAATTATTCCCACTGTTGTCTCCTTAGCTACCATCAATTTTAGCGCTAACGATGCTTGGCTCGGAGCCTCGGAGGTAGAAGAGTATATATGCTACGCGTAATGCTACCATCAGATGAAATAATACTCGTGGTTTCTTTATTCTCTTGTCTTGATCACGATCACTGCCATGTCGACCTCGAGGAACGACAACACACAGCTCCGTGTTGGTAGCAGACTTCTAGAAGAGCTCGGCCTTCTATCATTATACAATTCTACCCGCGATATCAAGATCCTCTGCATACAAAGATTCATTCGTCTTTTCGCCTACGGTGCATCCACTCTCGTTCTGGTCGCATTCTTGCGAGAACTCAATGTCTCTACAACCCGCGTCGGATTGTTCATGACTTTGACGCTCGCCGGCGATATTATCATCAGTTTCCTGCTCGCCTTGTTTGCTGATGGCGTTGGTAGACGCGCTGTTCTTGCTTTGGGCGCTGTTTTGATGACTGCTAGTGGAATTGTGTTTGCGACATCTAGCAGTTACTGGATCCTGTTGGCTGCAGCCATTTTGGGCGTTATCAGTCCTGGGTAAGACAGACTCTGGAAAACTATGTCCAGTACTAATACTTTGTTGCAGTGGCAACGAAATCGGGCCGTTCCGTGGTGTCGAAGAGAGTATCGTGGCCCATCTTACTGATCCAGCCAAACGAGGCGATATCTATGCATGGTATAGCCTTTGCGGTACTGCTGGCGGCGCGTTCGGACTCTTGACATGTGGCTGGGCCATTCATTACATGCGTGTTAACATGCACATGGATATCATCGACGTTTATCGCAACGTATTCTATGGATATTCTGTGATCGGTGTGCTGAAGCTTATCTTAGCTGTCATCTTAAGTGCGGCGGTAGAGGCCCATGATGAAGCTGAAGAGCAGACAACTACGACAGATGCTGATGCTGATGAACAAGCACCTCTGCTCACACAGCCTAGCCGTGCCCAGACACCACATCCAGCAACACCCAAAAAGCAGCTGCGAGCTAAGATATCTCGTAAAAGTATTCCCGTTGTCGCGAGCTTGTGCGCCCTTTTCGCTCTTGACAGTTTTGCATCGGGGCTTGCTCCTCTGTAAGCAACAGACTAGAATACTCGATATTGTTTCTGAAGCTAACACTTTTTGCAAGATCGTGGATCACATTTTACTTCAAGTCACAATACCATATCGAAGAAGGGCAGCTTGGGTCAATTTTCTTCACTACTAGTATTATTGCAGCCGGATCTGTGCTGGTGGCATCATCTCTCGCTAAGCGACTTGGTAATGTCAAGGTAAGATCAATCCAACTACCCTGTCGTTGAACCATATCATTAACATAAAATTCCAGACTATGGTCTTTACTCATATCCCTTCGGCTATCTTCCTCGCCTTGATTCCCATTCCCAACGAGGTTCACATCTCGGTCCTTTTCCTGATTCTGCGTTCTTGCACCCAGTCAATGGATGTTGCACCACGATCAGCATTTCTTGCCGCTATCATCCTACCAAACGAAAGGACCGTTGTCATTGGTCTCATCAACGTGGCCAAGACTACTGCCCAAAGTTTGGGTCCGCTGATCACTGGACTACTTGCTGACTCTGATTACTTCTGGGTGGCCTTCATCATGGCTGGATCTCTAAAAGTCTCTTATGACCTGGGGTTCCTTGGCCTTTTCAAACACCGTGAACATGCGATAGCGGCGAGACAAACCGATCAGCAGGAATAATTGTTATGTGTGTATTCCACAGAAGCACATATGATACGGTTAAGAAACGGTGTACTATATATTAAGAATTTATAAAAAGGGTAATCGCAGATCTAGGAGATCTAGTTGAAGTATGGGCTGCTTATGTCGTGTATCATAGGCTCTAGTATATATCCAAGCAAAACATACACCTTTTTCAAACCCTAGTACATGCTCCCGCCCAAAGCCTCAGCACTGATACGAGAGCTTTCTCCTACAGCCTTCTTCACAACAAGCACCAGACTATCGAGCGTGCCCAGAAGGCGCACAAAGGAGTAAACTGCTGCCGACCAGTGCCTCCCTTGTGGACTGGCAAGATATTCTTTCGAGTTACCTTCATCTTGCAACTCTCCCTTGAGCTTTCGGAACTGCATCGCCCTGCCAACCAATGGCGTCGGCAAAATAGCCGGTAGTGGCTCACCAGATATCAATGAATGTTGAAGAAGTGTCAAAGTTGACATCAAGTCCGCGACGAAAGATTCGTCGCCTGCAGTTACTCGCTCCATGAATCGCTCGCGCACGGGGAGAGGGAGCTTGGTAAGGGTTAAGCTGAATTGAGTGAAGAAGACGTTGAGATTGGTGCATAGATGGTTCACAAGGCTGAGGGTTTCGGTGTCTAGGTTCGACGTTGAGAATTCGAATTTGGTCTTCTGAATCGGAAGGGCGATAGAGTTGAAGACTTCCTCAGAGGTAGTTGCTCCTTTTTCGATGACCTCAACAAAGTCCTTCGGTGGCGCGCGCCAAGTTGTCACAAGCAGAGCGTAACGATCTCGGATACTTGACAGCTGGCTAGACATGATCTGTCGGTAGTGCCTGTTACCAGACAGAGGTCGTGGGAGAAGCGCGACAAGAACCGCTGCACCAAATCCAATCAGCACGAGGAGAATACGTCGCCAAAACACCTCGTATCCAACACCAGGATTTCCGTAACTAGGTATATGCGTATCGACCCAACTATAGGATACAACCATGTACATCGTGGATGTGAGCATGATACCAGCTGCCATGTGTTGAGGAGGAGCAAACAGCCTCCACCACATCATACCAACAACGGCGACAGCCATGATAGCAGCAAGACCATACGGGTTGCCGTTTCCATTACCCGATCCGATATACCAACACAAGAGACCAAGGACACCTCCTGCAATGGTGCCGAGAGTTCGGACAATGATACCAGAAGTAAAGTCAGACATGTAAGGCTCAAGAGCCATCTGCGCCATGATCAATGCCCATAAACCCTTCTCTCGATAGTAAAAGCCAGCTGATGAGGGTATAACGGCAATAACACCGAGAGCAATCGTCAAAACCAACACTCGCAAAGCATGCAGACCCTCGACACCAGTGAAGAAGTTGATCAGTCCCAGAAATATGAGACTTGGCTTCTTTCGCTGTCGGCTTGTCGTCTCTTGCATCCCTTCCAGGATAGTAGCCGCTGTCTTCTCAGTCTCCTCCTCAGGCTCGGGTTTGCCTTTCGCCTTCTTCCTGAACAAACCGCGCTTCTTTTCGGGTTTAGAGATGGCTGAAATTGTACGAGTAAGATCTGTGGAGCCAGCGAGTGTAGACGGCGGTGCATCATTCGAAAATCCGAGCGAGAAGAGCTTTTGAAGTCCTTTCGGAAGCCACACGCGTTTGGTTGTTCGAGTCTTCTCCATTTCCACAGCTCTCTCTAGAACAGCACCAACACTTTTAGAGAGATTGATCAAGCGTTCCTGATAGAGCAGACCTGACATCAGACCAAACATAGGTGGCGCACGATTGTCTTCGTAGATGACTTTGCCATCAGCGTCAAAGAGATGAGCATGAGGTGCGATCAACTGGTCGGCAGCCGAATCCTCAAAGTCGTCGAGAGCTTCCTGCAAAGACGCAAGAACTTGCTCATGCTGAGGCGCCAAATCATCCCTAGAAGTTGCCGATAGTGCTTGGACGGTGGCATCGATGCTTTGTTCTATAGCGTGGAGAAGAGGTGTAGCGCAAGAAGATAATGCGTCTATGGCCTTAATTAGCATTTCTTCCGTGTCAGGATGCTTTGTGAGTTCTCGAAAGTCAGCTGCTTTCGCGATATGATACGCTAACGGATGTTTATCCTTGTCGGACTTTTCGAGCTCTTCGGCTGCTTTGGTGAGAGCTTCATCTTTGGCGTAGAGCTCTTCGCGTGAAATGGACAATTGCAGAAGCTCTCCAAAGGATACCAAAACTTGACGTAGTGGCTCTTGGAAGGACTTGATATCATCAGGGCTCCATTTTCGGCGTGTAAAGTCCATGGGAAGAAACTTGATAGCAGATTCGATGCCCTTGTGGGATACAGCCAAGCCGCTCTTGAGTTCTCGGAGTCGCTTGGGTTCAAATCTCGATCTAGTCTTGAAATGCCAAGTCAAAGCCTTGATGTAACCATTCATTGGGCGAAGCAAGTCGGTCATGCTTCCAAGAGTGATCTGCGAAGTCGACTGCGGAAAAAGCAAGAGGTTACACACTGCACCGATCCCGACTGCGATGACAGTTGGCAAGATCAATACTTTGGCAATTGTGCCTTGGAACGTAGGGATAAGCGGTGCGATGGTCAGGTAGATATCTGATACAATCATGGCGAAGAGCGATACCAGCATAAGATTGGGCGCCGAAACGCGTAGACGAGCCTGGAGATGTTAATTAGTGAAAGAAGATAAACGTGCTCAGAGAAAGTAATTTACCATCAGATACACAAACAACCCAATCATGCAGAAGTACGTGACGGATACTCGAGTATCGAGCATGAAGCCTTGGTAGATGGCAATCTGCTGGTATGTCGACTGACCAGAAGCCTGATTAACGTTGGTCGTGTTCTGCGGCATCGACTGCTGCAGTTCAGCATAACGCTGCAGGAGATCGGCTTGGGGTCTTGTCGCCAAGGCTGCCTTCATGGTAATTGTTCCCCAGGCCCAGCCAAATGCCAGGCCGATGCAGATCATCAGTCCTGCCAGGACATGGATGAATACGACGCCAGATGGCGGCATAATGAATAAAACGACACTAAGAACGCGGTTAATTCGGTGTCTGTTCCATTGAATTGGGAGGCAAACGCGTCGCAAACTTACCATCCGAAAAACGTCGCTTGTCCAAGCACGCGCAAGGTTTCGCTGATAAAGATGAGGAGCGTAAAGATCCAGACAGCCACAGAGCATTTGAACAGAATCTTGAGGTCTTTCGCGTTAAAATGATCCAGCCACGCCGGGAGTTTCCTGGGGTTGTTGAAAGCATGGAACGACGCCTCCTCGTCGCCCATTGAGCTGTCGCTATTGGACGTCGATCGTTTGAACGCCATCTTTTGATACTCTTACCGGCTGAGCCGGGAGTTGTTGATGTTTTTATGTTTTGATGACGTTTTTTTTTTTTTTTCTCCCTAGCCTTCCCCTCGAAAGTGGTCAATGAGGATCGTCATGCCAATGCGAGGCGGGAATGGCGCTTTTCTTATTAGTAATAAGGTTTCTCATCTCGTGTTATCTGCACTAGGACCAAAAAGTGCAATAAACAAGAAGCTCATTTCAAGATTTATCTAAGCGCAACACTTGAAAGGGTCTCTAATCTAAACGCTTTGTTCGCGTGCTCGCCCCAATTGTGCAGGGCTTTTCTCTCTGAGTACCAAAAGTCAAAGAGCGATTACGTAACGGACAAAAGCATGCGCTTATTTCATAATGTCTTGTACTAGAATATTCGTCCCTTTGTTTTCTTCATCCTCAGTTTAGGGATATGAGACGAACCGTCTGCTGGTTTATGTCTGCAGTAAGGCAAACCCGCTGTCAAGGAATCGTCAGTGTTGATAAGCCTAGAGGATACCTAACAGGTGACTTCAGCCATGGATCTATAGAATAAACAGTCTTTAGATTTTGACAGCTGCATTGCAGTGATTCATCGCCGGACCAGCACTCGATTTCAGAGATGCACATTGACCACAGAAATTCGTGATCTTCCTTTTCTTCTCACAACTCTGTTCTCTACTTCATTAGATTCTCGATTCTTGTCCAATTCTTCCAGGCCACTGGGGTCAACGAGCGTCAGTCAGTCTCCAAGTCGCTATCTCACATTCAATCACTGACTTCACCAGGTTATGACGAGTTTCCCTTATGTAAAGCTTCCCCGTGAGCTTCAGCTTGAGATCATTAAACACGCGGTACCACCTTTGATAGTTCCCTGCGTTGTAGACTGGGTGCACCCGAAGAAAATCCATTCCAAAGGAGCACAGTTTGTTGTCACTCAAGCTTTCGTGTCGAGACATATACCATGCTGTAAAACAGTTGCGACCGGTCCAGGCCATTCCATTTCGTTCAGCCAAGCGCCGCCCTGTGTTGATTCAGGACTGGGATCCAGTTGATGGGGACATCATATATCCGCGCCTTCCACCAGTCTTTCGATTCAGTTTGGAATTGGACACTTTGCGAGTTTGGGATATGCGACTGTCTCGGGTCGAGAACTCCAAGTTTCTTCCAGTCCGTCGGCTAATCTCCATTGCCACAAAATCCCGTAGGAGCTTCACGCACAGTGCTTATCCGTCAGCCAAACTGACATCATGAGAACAGATGCTTATTCTTATGTGGCATACCCAAAAGGCTATCCCTTCTCAGTCTCGCAAGATGACCTAGCTGTTGCAAAGAATCTCGCGCTTGACAGGCTACCATATCTCCAAGAGCTCTACATTGTGAACCAGTTGGTCTCTAGGTCCTAGTGGAACCAAGGTCGGCTTATCGAAGATGCCCTGCGTCAAGGGGACGGCGTTCGACCCCCATCGGAGACATTCCAGCAGCAAGTCGGCCTCAAATAGCAGACCAACTATTTGGAATATCCCCATGATCTTTTGTTTATACAAGGTGGGCTTGAGGACGCTGGGAACCTACCTCCCTTCGTTGGTCTCTACGGGTACAGAAATCGCGGAGATTGCTGTGGAATCCGGGCAGGTCTATGGGCCGGCTTCAGATACTTTGAGAAGACGGAAGAGGTGTCGTTTCTCCCGCTTTCTTTCCATGAGGTACGAGACATCATGACAACCCCAGCCGCGGTGCGAGCCAAAGACGACGAAGAAGTCTTTGAAAACCATCACGCACAATTTATCGCTCGGGTATGGATCATTCGGGATGGTCAAATGGCCTCGCCAAACAAGGCTCACCATCGTTGGATAAAGGTCGAGAAGTGGGTGGAAGGAGAACCAAAATGGATGTTTGCATTGTGATTGGCTTGGTCAGCGGTCTGGAAGACTGTCGAGAATCAGGTTGACGGAGGTGCTCCCTACACACTGCGACTTTGAAACGCTGGGTATACGCTGGCGAGATTCGAGATGTGAGACTGTTGGCGCTGCAATCTTGAGAAAATACGTCCTATTGTGCTGTCTTGGAGGTTTATCACAAACCTGAAACCGGACATATCAATCGGATCAGAAATAAATCATGTCCTGGACAGGGGAATCGGTTGCTAGCTTTATGAAAGATAAGGTCGATGAACAAGTTTATGTCGCTTGAGATTAAGCTCTAGATTATTTACCGTTTGCACCTCAAAGTTGGTAACCTGGCCAAGTGCACTTAAGTCTCCCAATATGTCCAACCGTCTACACACAGTCCAGATGACTACCAAGGAGAGGGGAGCGTTGACGCTTTGCCGTGAAGCCTGTGTATTGCCTAATTGCAAACGGAAAGTCATCCAAACCGGGCGAATGGTTTAGTGGTATAATACTCCCTTAGCATGTTCGCTCCTCTGAGCTCATCATTGGGAGTGGTCCAGGGTTCGATTCCCTGTTCGTCCAACTCAGGTGGTTAGATTCCACTGTTATCCACATTTTTGGGCGCTTGTCACAACAGCCGTCTCGACTTCATCATTTTTTTTTATTGCGAGGGCCAGCAGTATACTTACCCGGGAGCGATGATGCGAGACTCAAGGGAAGAGTGTGGTCCAGCACAAGCATTCCTGTCATTACTGTGTCACTCGTGGTGAAACAATGCAATTATCCTAATTTGCGGTCCCGATCCAAACACTCCCTGTTTCCAAGATGGCTTTGTCTACGCAATTTCTGGTTCTCTGTTCTTCCCTCCATGTTTGTCCACGATGTGGGACGTTCGTTTAAAACCGTTGATGCTAAAAGCATGAATGATAAGAAACGGTTTAGCCAACCTGGAGACGTTGCCGAACTCAGTCACATGTCACTTACAGTGTACAAGCAGTTAAATCAGGCAGAGTACAGGTCTTGTGCTGTTGTGTAACGTTAACATTGAGCAGGAACGGAATCAATGCCAGTCCGAAACTCCAGGGTCCCCACCATCGGGAATTGATTCAGGGGTACAATAGCAGAAAACTTGAGACCTAAGCTAAGGGTACCGAAAATAAGAAGCCTGGTACTGGGTCTTGGACACCATAAAGTGACTAAGCTATTTCGTCTACCATTTTACCCCCACAAAGGGGACAGCTGTTCTCATTCGCTAAACGTCAGGGGAGCCCCTGCACAAGACAGCCTGTCACTAATCAATCATCTTAACGCTTTCCTACATCAAACCAAACCAACATCCACCACACCATCACCCGCCTCGTATTGCATCACATCTCATCACCTGCATCGTATCAGCCTTACGACGTACCCGCTTCATACAGTCGCTCTTCACATGTTTTTCACATAAGATATCGCTCGCTTTCCCAGGGTCAGGATGGTCCGCGCCCTCAATCTCCGCCTCGCCCTTCAGGCAACCGCCATCAAAGTCTCAGCAAATTTGGTCACCCAGCTCATCATCCACCTCAGGGCACCAGGTGGACACTCACCCTTTGATGAGCAGCAGGTCATAGAGTTTGCCATCTACGGCTTTGTCGGATCCCAGGTCGGCAATGTCATTCAGTTCGTACTCGAGGACTGTTTCCCGACTGGTCACGCGATGAGAGTAAACGAGGTCTTACCTCAGGTCCAGGGCGATGCCAAGCAGGTTGAAGAGAAAAAGGACGACGACATCAAAGGCAAGAAGAAAACGTGGTTAAACATCAGCCCTGATCTCATCTGGCGTAACGTTGTCGCCAAGCTCATCCTGGATCAAACTATCGGCCTGGCCATCAGCGGCAGTGTCTTTCTCATTTGTACAAACATCGCCCGTGTGTCGCACCCCTCTATGGTTCTCGACGTCATTGGCGATAGACTCTGGCCTCTCATCAAAGCTGGTTGGCACATCTGGCCGTTGGTAGCCATATGCAACTTTCTCTGGGTACCTGTGCGATCAAGAGTTCTTGTGGCGGTCTGTGTAGGATTTGGTTGGAGTATCTTTCTGAGCATATTTGCCATGAAGAAACAGCATTGAAAGAAATGGCTATATGGAACGGGGTCATTATGGAGTTTGGAGTTTGCCATGAGCAATGTATGCGTGTGTATACCTACCTAGTATAGAGGAATTTCCCTACGGAGCGATTTTTTTGCATCTCGAGTTGGGAGTTATGGAGTTGGTCAAGGATGAGTGAGAGCTGATTGTCATTGTATGTTATGGCTAGAATGGTACAGACGTTACTGTCAAGTTGCCAAGATGGAATAAATGTGATAGATACAATTACCGTTGTAGTAGCTCGCTTAAGTGGCCTTCGTATGACCGCATGCAATAGTGGCTGCCTAATGAATTAAGATGTTTGGGAGTGAAATGAATAGCGAAAGAGTTCCTGTTGTTAAATGCTTGTGTTGAAGTTTGCTCTACCAATAAGGTTGCAAAACAATCCGCACACTAGCTGTGGCATTCTAAACCAAAAGGGATGACAGAAGACTTTAGGATCCATAGCTTTAGGCAATCTAGCAAAGGGCTTAGGTTATTATTTCTGTCAAGCTTTCTGCATACACGAATCATTATACAACCATAGCATCACGCAGATGGAGGATTCGAGATCCTTATCAGCCAAGATAACGACCTGTCGCTTGAACCTTCCCAAGATAGCCTAGCGCAGCTTGTAGCCTTATCTCCATTCGCCTCCAGCTAAGCTGTCGCTAACTCACTAATCTTCCCCGCGTCTTTCGGCAACCGGAACTACACGATGGCATGATTTACGCAAGCAGCATGTTCTGCTTCTGTCTTCAGCAAAACCAGTGCCTATTGTAATGCCCCCTCAGCGTCGATCGTGGGTTGGATGTTCAAGGTGCAAGAGCTTCAAAAAGAAGTGCAGCGAGGAAAGACCCGCTTGTCAGCGATGCACCCTTGCTGGCGCCAAGTGCGAATATGGCGTCAAGTTACGCTGGGGAGGACGGCCCTTCAATCGTTCACCCTTCGGGGAGTGCTTGACCCAGAATGAAGGCAATGTTCAAAGATTGGGTAAGCCGTTTGTCTTCTTCCTCTTAATGCTTTCCAGGGAAATACTGACGGCATTAGATCTAAACAAGAAAAACTTCATCTATGTCTCCCCCTCTACTCCGAGGTCGGTTGCACCGAATGTCACATCACCTTCGGCACTTAACGTCAATGAGCAACAATTTGTATCGCCTTCACCATCTGAAGCCTCCATTTCCGTTTCATCCGAGTCTTCGCAGCTAGTTCCCAGCCGACGACGAATCTCCCTCTCTCTTACCCCTTCAGTTGAGTTTTTTGGTCATCTCTCCCCCCTACACAAATCAGGCCTTCAGTACTTCACCGAAAGAACGGTCAGAGCTCTCGCACCACATCCTCAGATATTCGACGAGTTATGCGAACTTATTCTTCCAATGGCAGTGTTCAACGAGCCATTGCTCCAAGGCATTGTTGCACTTGCAGCAACCCATCGACTTGCTACTTGCAGAACAAGTGAGGAGCAGAGCGCTCAAGCACTCATCGTTGCCGGATTTCAAGCTCTCAGCTCTAGATCACTTTGTCAGAAGCTCTCGGATTGTGCCGAAGACCAGGAATTAGTCCCGCTTCTTGCGGCGGCTCGAGCGTTGTTTGTCTGTGAGGTTTTTGCCAGCGAACCTAGTGCAGATCGATGGAGCGTACACTTTCGGGGAGCCCGAGGGCTGATCTCACGAATACAGGATAGAGGTCTCTTGCAACATCCGACAGATGAATTGCGCTTCTTGGTACGATGGTTCGACATGACGGAGTCCCTGGTCTGTCATTCCATTAGCGAGCTTGCTCCGGAACAGTCCGCCATTCCATCACCAACAACCCTCCCATCTCTTGAAGCCAGTGACGAGCCTGTGTATATCGATATGTACCTGGCTCGGACGAAGGACCTTTTGGGGGTGTTCAAAGAGATCGCAAGGCTGTCCCATACCCAAAACCAAGAGACATGGTCAGGTAATGCACAAGATGATGCTCAGATCTGGTGGCTGTTGAGTTATCTCCAAAGCATCATTGACCGAGATCAGATCAACCCACCCCCTGTTATGTCCATACGTGATCGGGACTTGTCCGTCGCCGAAGTCCACGAGTACAGACTATCGAATCAGATATGGCAACTCACAGGTCTACTACTTATTCACAGGCGCCTGCTCCATGAGCCTAGATCCTCAGCACTGATCCAGGACCTCGTTCAGCGTATCCTTAAGTGTGCAGAACGCATGACGCTGCGTGATGGCCTTACGCCCGTCACACTACTCACTCCACCTCTGTTCTTTGCAGGCTGCGATGCTCTTCGGGCCGACAGGTCAAGGATCAAGACATCGTTGCAGGGTGTTTCCTCTGCACTAGGCCTCCTGAACACACAACGAGCTCTGGAGGTTTTGGAAGAATATTGGGAAGCCGATCCTGGAGTTGATGATGAGTTAGCTGATAGGTCGTGGCCCAAGATTAGCCAATTTCTGCCTTACTAATGGTCGAACGGCGGTCACGATGTACATTTTAAGTTTCCTCGGCGGGGTTCAGGGCATCGTCAGTGGAGATCGCGAATTTGTCTAAGTACGCATGTGCATGGGGAAAGAGGCATGTGGCCGCGGATAGGACGTCAGATATACCCAGTTTCTACACCCCGTGTCTGGCAAAACTCTCCAGGATAGCCTCGGCCCAATAACTGTGCCATACCCCGCTGCGATATAGTATTATTGAGAGAGCAGGCGATTGAGGAAAAGACCCGCACACCAACCCTGTCACTATACCAAAGCATACGGGACAACAAAAAAACTTAGGATAGCTTTAGGCGACTTAGTCAAAGGCTTAGGCTAGTCTTTCTGTCAAGGCTTCGTTATGTGCAGGTTATTATACAACCCGCCTAGAAAGCTAACGGGAGTCACCCCTAAAACCCGATGCCAAGACTCACTAGACGAGGGCCGTATGCTCTGTTTAGTGCTCAGGGGCAAGAGGTTCGTGCCAGAGATTGCGACCTCTCGTGAGTCCTCGTGATATCTTGCTGCCAATATCAAGATCCGTGGACGAGATGTGCAAATCAGGTAATGTTTACGGACTTGGAAGAACGCGGAAACTCTGAATCTGTTGAGCGGAGTTCAGCTTGGAAGTTTGTAAGCGATGTCTGTGCGTTCATAGTAGTTGGTATTGAGGCATTGGGCTTGGGATGCGGGAAGCCAATAAGTGTATAATCCAGCCCTACCGAAACTCGCAAATAGATCTAGTTTGGGTATGAATGCATTTTCGGGGAACTCTGGGAAGTAAACCCAACGAACAGCCTGTGCAGCCACCTGACTTAATCGGGAGAGACTTGCGGAGTTGAAGATCTACGTACAAGGGATGAGCATAGACATTGTGTCATCCTGATGTTTGTTCAGCTTGCATGGTTAGTACTCCGGGACTCCGGAGATGGAGAAAGCAGGGGGCGGACGATTATTGAACACACATCCTGGTAAAGAGTGTCTTAGATATCCAACTCGATAGGCGATCCACGGCACTTGATACAGGAATCGTAGCTAACAAAAAAAGACAACTTTACATACAACAGCGGGAATTCGCTGGTCGTCACCGACCCAACTACTAATCCGCCCCTTGCGGGCTTGACTATGGGAGAGCGGACGGGATCCCGTATTGTACCGCAGGTATGGTCGTATGTATCTGAAAGTTTTGTGGAATGAGCTTAACTTGACGACAAGTCTTTACCGAGTTTGAACCCTGTGACCACACTAACTAAAGACGATTCAAGGTTATAGTGATAACAATCAAACTAAGGTAGACAATTCAAGGCATCATCTCCGAATCCTACACCATAGTAACCCTCTCAATTTAACTCTCAAACACGACAGGTGACTACCATGACAGCAATTAGATGGACGTATGCACTCGCAAATAAGGCTGACACAGCCCCTAAAGCGGATCATCATCCGAATACCTCGTCGACATCAAGTCATTCCGTTGTCCATGTAATCATGTTACAGGATTGATTATCGCAGCCGTCTGCCGAGCCACCCGTTAGGATCGTATACTTTACAAACCAACCCACAAGGCGACCAAGGTTCCTACAAGCCCCTCCGCGAACCTCGGCATCTTTACACTGGCGCCATTGGATGTTGTTGCAGATTCAACTGCCGTATTAGTAGCTGACGCGGTAGCCGCATGATGATCTCCGCTTCCTTTCGCTGTCACCGACGACGCGGAATCGGTAGTAACCTCAGGCTCATTGCCATCTTGGAGATACTTTGAGCTTGCGCTCTTGACTTGTGCACTGTAATCCTTGACGGTGACAGGGACTGAAGCGACACAGGTAATGGGTTTCGGGCTCCACGAACTGCCCGTGCAGATGGGCCATCCTTCGCAGGTGCTTAGGTCAAGTTCTCCACCGACGCAGCAGTACGCTTTGTTGTCGTTGCCGTTGTTATTGAGGACGCCCGGGCAGTTGAAATTACCCCCATCGATCCCTATGAAAGCGGTAGTCTGGGCCGAAATGCAGTCAAATACGAATACTGCGCCGAGAACGATATACATGTGCGAAGCCGTTAAATGCATCGTGGGCGATCTACCAACTAGGCTCGAGTAGTAAGGTCGGCAATGTCTTGTTGGAGCGATTTTGAGGGTCACTTTATGTAATATTTAATATCGGATTAAATTGTGTCGATGCCTTTTACAAAAACTTCAAGAGACAATCGCCCCTATATAAAAATGCTCGACCCGACTAAGGAAAACCCAGATCAACGTGTAGATAAGTCTAGAAGGTGCCTGTTACGTCAATGGCTTGGAAGATGAACGCCCATCAGATTCTCACCACCATCCCTCGTTCAGCTTGTACCCCAAAGCCCACGATTGCTCTATCTTAGGATGAGGTGTGCGTCTAGAGTCGGGGAAATGGTAGCGCTCTCACGTGGAATGTCAGTGCCAATCTGTCAACCTGTCAACGTGCCAGGAGACGTACCGAGAATTGTCTTCATAGAAGGTTATGAGCTGTCCGGTTTCATGGACCTTGGCCAAGACGCCTCCCGCCAACTGCCACCAGATAAACTGTGGTATAGTCCGGCAGCGCTAGGGTAACAAGGGGCAATTCAACACGCCATCCTGGCCTGATTTTGAGTTTTTATGTACGAGGCCAGCCAGTGACTGTTCCACTGATACGGCAAGCAGCCACCATTTAATTCGGTGGCGCGAATTGGCGGGCTTTCAGTGGCAAGGCCGAAGGATTCGGGTCTTTACATTCTTTGGTCATAAAGGTTCTGACAGGGAAAACTAAGACTAATGAGACGCGCCGTTATTTTCCCATTTTTCTTGTGTCCCTCGGCTCCAGATAATTCGATATGTTATTGAATGATCTACAATGCATCTCCGATCATGCTCGGACACCGCGGAGCCGACCCTGACCCTGACCCTGACCCTGTAGGGCTTGGGCTCCAGGTTCAACAAGGAACTTTTAAGGAACTTTTTAGTGGTTAACTGATATGATTGGGTTGATTCGATAAGGCAGGCCGCTTAATCGTTTACCCCAAGTCAATAAGTGGACTGAAGTCCGGCCGAGAGAGATGATACACGCCTGTAACAATGATCGGCAATTACCACTGATCTGATAACTAGGTACTGTAGATATGTCAATGTCAGTCAGTTCAGTCTTGACTTCTACTCAAGCCTTGGGTTCACCCCACAGTGTCTGCCGTTAGACGGTACAATTCAAAAGCCGTTTTCCGTTGTTCTAGAACGCCCCCTCGCAATTCCATTCAATTCGTTCGTGTTTGGGTTGACCGAGAAAGCCAAACCCTGTCGACGGCCAGCCCAAAAACAAACTAACTGAATTCGTACTGACCTTGTGTCAGCACAGCATCTGTACCTCCTGTGCATTACGGGGTATTTCACGACTCTGTCCCCGTACAACAACTGCATCGATTCTCTGCAGCCCAGGCCTTTAAATATCTCTTGCTTGAGATCTATCTAGCCGCCACCCCATCTTTTCAGCCCTTCTGTAACATTGCCTTGCATTCTATGTTCTCCACTTCACATGGCCCGGCACGGAAGACGAATCAAACGGTGCGGGACTTGCGTAGAGCGCAAGGTTAAGTGTGGTGCGTTAATTGACTGACTCAGTCGATCATGCGATATCTGACACGACCAACAGATGAACAACAGCCTCACTGCCAACGCTGCACAAATGCAGGTCTTACTTGCTCAGGATATCACAGTCAACTCAAGTTTGTTGACGAAGGGACGCGTTTTACCAACGTTGTAGTTTCTCGGCCTAAACCAGCACAATGCAATAACCTACCCACAAAATGCCCAAAGAGTATCAAACCACAATTACTCAGGCCGCAAATTCATACCATCTTACCACCGAAAGAGACGCTTTTCATACCATATACATTATCAAAGCTATCGCCAACGTCATTCCGATATAATCCCTCATTTGCGGCAGGCGTTCTCCCAGCGCTTCTAACAGAAAGCAAATCGCCACTTCATCTGTCATGCATACAGGCCTTGTCAGCGACGTACTTTGGCAGGATACACCAGGATAAGCAAGCTTGTAATCAGGGGCTACGACTCTACTCTTACGCTCTCACACAGCTGCAGTCGGAGATCAGCAGCGCGAGTACGGATTTTGGTACGATAATGGGCGTCATGTGTCTTTGTGTGTATGAAAATGTAGTATTCTCACAGCCTAACGCCTGGCTTCTACATTACGATGGCCTGGGGAGGCTGGTAAGTATTGTTATACAGCGTTGCGGATCCTGCTAATGGGCATCTCAGGTGCAATCCCGAGGCCCAAGACTTCTAAAAACTCAAGAAGAGAGGCAGATCTGGCGTGTCGCAAGATACTATATCGTACGTAGTCTAGAATCGGATCCCTCCAAGCATTGGCTAAGCTATACAGATCCTATCGGCTGGACATCAGAGAAAACGATGCTTTCTCGAACAACCGCAGTGGGCCAGCACCAACTGCCTGCCACCAGGCGAGATGCCGGGAAGATTCGACCTCCTCCTCGACATATTCGCACATATACCCAGACTTATCGAGGAATCTTGGAAACTACACCAATCCAACGCCACCGAACCCCATATATTATCCACGCTACGCCAACAAGTACAGTCAGTCATGGATCGCATCCACACCTGGATCCTAGATATACCAGGGATTTGCAGTCTCGACCCAACGTACCCACCACGAAATCAGGGTCATCTACCCGACGATCTTATGGACTGCGTCTCTTTATCCATTTGCTACGCAATACTACTATCGTTCAGTCAAGTCTGTGACTCTGTACACGTCAACATATTCCCCGAATACGGCAGTCCCTCACCGATCAACAGCGACCCGATGTATAGAACAAAGTACTTGGCATCAGAAATCTGTCGCTTTTCGGGCTGTGCCCTACGAGGGAAAGACTCAGCGAGTTTCGCGCTGCTCCTTATATATCCTCTGCAAATAGCTTGGTGGTGCTTGCAAACCACCGCACAAGACCTTCTTCCCATCAAAGAAATTATGAACTTGACTATTGCGGACTCCTATGGCTTTGAGTTGGGAAGAATGCGGCAGTGGGATGAGCCAGGTCTTGAGCAAGGGAGATACGGCTTTTTATATAAATAGTAGGAGGGGGCCGTTGTATTGAAGCGAGACCGGCGAATACAGCCTAGGGAAATATATTCGATCAAACAAACGTATCCTGTTTGAGTTTTGTAATAAGTTCTTTCATGGCTCCTAGGTATTCCCAGGCTGGAGCTGTAGGTAGCATATTGAACTGCGTAATTACTGTATTAAAGACTAATGTTAATTTTTAATATCTTTTATCTGTAGACTAGAGGTCGGAATAAACGCCGAGTTCAATCTGGCAGCTGTGTAACCTTGGTGAAATTTCGTGTCTGACCTCGCGCGGATATCATTCGCCTGAACTAAGGGCTTGCAAAGGAAACAACACATTTCTAAGCAGAGGACTTTGCTGCCCTGCCTGGCCACAGACAAAACAACAAACGTATGTGGCGTTCTTTTGAGTGAAAATAAAACCGCAAATGGCCCCTGTCGCAACACCAACCTGAGCATCCTCACTGCAAAATGGCATCATCGACGAAGCGCAGCAACTGCTCAGCCCTACTCCGCGGCAGTGATCAACCACGGACAACCAACGGAGGCTTAGTCAAGCCCCGACGGACTATGTCTTCAGGGCGTCAGACCCAATTACCTGGTTCTGCAGGCCGCCAAAACTCCACCAGAAGCGAATCCTTTGAGGCTAGTACGCAGCCTTGCTTACGCCCGGGGGATTATCTTATACCTCTTGGGTATTTCGTGCTTACAGCTTGAAACAGTTTGATGCAGCGCTGTCCACCATGTCAGCTTTTCCCCGCTCATTCCCGAGTGCTGACAGCTTGTTTAAAGCATCGGCTGCCCTGGTTTAAGGATTAACCTTTTTGGCGTTTATTTTTGATACTTTGATTACGCGTTTTTTCGTTATTGTTTTTCGCTTCCTTGTCTAAAATGTCGGAAAAGAGACCTCTCAAGCGACTTGTTGTCCTGGTCGACGGATGCGAGTCGCGTGATTCGAAGAGTATGTGCTTGGCGCTGACAAGATGCGGGACTAATTGCTAATGGATTCTCTGCAGAGGAGACGAATCCTTCCACTATCACAAGGATTAAGCAGCTAACTCAGGATGGCCTGATTGAGTCGAACGGCTACTCTATCGCTCAGATTCCAAAGTACTATGTCGCTACAAGTAGCGTCACAAAATTGAGCGATCGGTTCAGGTCAAAATCTTCAACTGATGAGTCGGCTGCTCTAATCAAAAACATCGTGAAGGACGTTTGTCTCACGTTGGAACGCCCCGACGATGAATTGTGGCTTTACGGATCGGGCCATGGAGCTTTTATCGCTCGCGCTGTTGCCGGTATTGTGCATCGACTGGGTCTACCGGAGTCTCACGCTTTCGACGAGTTATATGATACGACTATTGCCCTTATCAAGGCACAAGTCGATGACGATTTCAATCGAGGGCCTCAACTACTCCAAAAAATCAAGAGCGATTCTAGTGGGGCTCCGAGAATACCGTTCGTTGGTCTGTTTGACACTACAGTTCACAGTTCCAAAACCTCTTACGATATCTCATTCAACCCGTCTATTGAGATTGTACGTCATGCACTAGCAATTAACGAGAACAAATCCAGCAAAGTGCCAGAAATATTTAGTATTCCTGAAGATGCGGATATGACACACCGATCGCTCATTCAAGCCTGGTTTATTGGCACTCACCAAGACATGATCGGAGGCACAGCTCATGATGGGCTATCCTTATATCCGTTGCAGTGGATGGTTCTGGAAAGTATCTACTCAGGCCTTAGTCTGAATAACATGGCAGATTCAAAGACAATTGACAACACAATGTCATTGATATTCCCTCAATTTGCCGGGTCCTTACCGTCACTGGATGGGTCAGAGGACATCGAGTGGCGTTTACAGTACACAAATGGACTTCGAACCAGCATGTTTGATCTCCAGAGTGCCCATGGAAGGAAGTCGACGACAGGAATAGATATCCACTCTATCAAACTTGACACAGACTGTTTCAAGCGATCCGCAAACAGAAAGATATTCGAGGCTGATGGCACTTTGAAGGGATGGTGTGATATCGGTAAAGATCATTCCTATTTGACCACGTGAATATCGCTAATGAGTTTCAGGACCATACGGAAATATGATTCACCCTTCATTGTTTTGCATTCTAGATAGACATCCCCGACATGGTGACCTCAACAACTTTAAACTCCTCAAAAAGCCAATTTCCGACTTTCAAGACACGCACCTCATCCCCGAAGAGGACCTGGCTCCTTGGCTACGAGACATGCAACTCGAAGCAAGCGGAGTCAAGGCTTTCAGAATCTTGGTCTGTGGCAAAACAGGTGTCGGAAAATCGACTTTGATCAACAAGGTCTTCGGTGTCGAAATGACCGACGAGTCTCTCTCTTACGATCAAGGTGTTCATGATATTAATGTGGCCTTCGAGTCTCCGAAACACCCGGGACTTCTGATTCACGACTCGAGAGGTTGGCAGGCTGGTAGTGACACGGAATTGGACTTGATCGCAAAGTTTCTTAGACACAGAGCGTTTCAAGAAGATCCTGCAGAAGCTCTTCACGTCATCTGGTAAGTTGGAAGAATTGTGCTAGATGCATGAGTTGACGATTTCTAGGTTCTGCGTTGATTCCGACGTCGCACGAATCGAAGAAGCAGACAAACGAACATTCGCCACCATCGCCCAATACTCACACCAAGTTCCTGTTTTCGTCGTTGGCACAAAGAAAGACAAACTCACGGCGCAGCACAAAGGTGATTATCTGGACCAGCTCATGGAGAAGATGGACGACTACAAAGAAGCCAGAAAGCTCGCGGAGGCCAAGGCCAATGCCAAGGCTGAAGAGCAATTCGCTGAACTGCGGAATCAGCTTTCGCAGATCGAGCATTACAAAGCTGATGGATTTTGCTGTCTGTCAAAGAGTAAGTGAAACCTGACCTCAGCACGCAGTACAGGTATTGATGATCATTAGACGACGATGCCGGAGTAAGAGAACTCCTCTCCCAAACCCTCGACCTCATCGTCGACGAACGCGTACGTCTCTTCTGTGTTGCCGCTTAAGTCGTTGATGTTGAACAGAAGATCAACTCAGCGATAACAGAGTGTATGAGACTAGGCACGCACGCCATCCGCACTGCTGCCGTTCCCCTTCCATGCTCAGGCATGATTGGAACACCGACTGTATCGCGCCTCATCTGTGAACACGTGCTTCAGTGCTTCGGTTTTCCCAAAGCTGCACCTGCGGAAATTGAGAAGATCATGACAGACATTGTTCTGAGCAATTTTAAGGACTTCCTCAAGGTTTCCATGTCGCAGTTCGCTATTGTAAGTGCTGTCGCGGTGGGAGTTGCGGTGCCCACAATGGGTATTGGGGTTATTGTCGGCGCGGCTGGGTGTCTCTTTGCTCTTCCGCCCACAGCGAGAATGTTGCTCAAGTGCTCTTGCGATATGATTCTGATTCTTGAGCGTTCATTTCGATACGACGGAAAGTATGTTTCTATCAAGCAGATCGAGGACGCTGCCAAATACTACGCGAAAGAAATGATCACGACATTCAACGGCAAAGAAAAACGTCTGCAGCAGCAAGTCCATGATGAGATTGACCAGCTTATCCCTCTGAAGAAGGTCAACGTAGGTTTCAAGTTCAACAAGTTACGATCGTCGGTCGACGAGATCGTCTACCGCAATAGATTCGGCAACCCTCCTGACTATTCGTCTCTGAAGAGCCCGTCTAGTTCTGGATTTGACACGGAGCCGAATGGCCCTATCGAACTAGACGCAGGCCCTGTCATCTCAGAACTGCCCGGTGAAGCAGTCGACATGTCGGGAGTGTCAAAATCTGGCGAGAAACCAATTATGGAACTTGACTCAACCGAGATTCACTCGAAGGACAATCCTCGACCAATACGTTCTGGACCCGCAGTGACAGGCCCATCGTTGGCCAACAAGCTTGTCGAGCTTCATGTGCAGCCACCTGAGCTTGAGGGCAATACCCCAGGTGATGATGATGCAAAAGTTGGCCATCTGGAAATTCCACAAATGGCAGCAAGGAGCAAATCTGACTCGCCTGGCTCCCGGTGGACGAACAAGCTGTCTACATGGAAGCTAGGCCGTAAGTCGAAGACGGTGAAGCAATAAGTGAACCGAAGTTGGTGCTCCTCATTTGTTTATACTATTTGATCATGTCGTGCAACATATACCATTGTTTTATGTATTTTTCGGAGAGTGTCAGATATAGTGTTGAACTTGTGTCGACCTTTATCTCTTTACAAGAAACATATCCTGAAATACCATGAAAGAATCACCAATTTGGTTCCACGTATCCTGCGCTCTATGTATCGCTATTGTCTATACTAAATTAAGAAAAAGCAAACTGTCTCATAGGTGGAGTGGAGATGGCCGAGGCAGTCTCATATTCGAAAGAAAGAAAAGAAAGATAAGATGAAATTGACAGGATCGAGTTTCTGAACAAGATCCCAATAGGAGTTTTAAGCCCTACTATGCGACAGCAAAGAAGAGCGGGAATGGCAAATCGCAGTCACTGATCCAAAGCTTGACTCTGGCACTAAGTAAATTTAGCATATATCCACAAGATTACGGGTTTTGGGTTGAGAAACTTACCATGTCCCAATAGATGCCTTGTTTATGAAGAAGTTCAGCGTGCATTCCCTTCTCGATCACTTTGCCATCATCAAAAACGAAAATCACATCGGCGTTCTGGATGGTTGATAGACGGTGAGCCACCGAGATGACAGTTCTGCCGCTACAAGCTTGGTCAATTGCAGCTGCGACTACTTTCTCAGCTTCTGAGTCCAGAGCTGATGTCGCTTCGTCCAGGAGGAGCAGCTTCGGGTTACGAATCAGGGCGCGCGCGATGGCGATTCGTTGCTTTTGGCCGCCAGACATAGACACGCCTTTGTGGCCGACGTCGGTATTGTAACCTTCTGGAAGGGAAACAATGAAATCGTGGATGAATGCATCGCGGCAGATTTGATGCATTCTTTCGTCAGAAATATTTTCGGGATTCGAAACTCCGAAGAGGATGTTGTCACGAATTGAGCCGCGGAACATAGCAGGTTCTTGGGACACAAGCGAGATGTTCTCTCGATATTTGAAGGCATTCATATCCTTGATATCTTGGCCATTGCACAGAATTGCTCCGTTTCCAGGTTGAAGATCATAGAAGCGCTCGAGAAGCGAGATGATCGTAGTTTTGCCACAACCAGAAGCTCCGACAAAGGCAGCATATTGGCCTTTCTCGATTGTAAGGTTCAAGTGGTCAAATACCGGGATATCTCTAGTAGGATACTTGAACGAGACGTCTTTCAAATCAATCTTGATCCCTCCTTCTACGTCTGGGACAATGTTTTGATGTCCGCTAGTGTTCAAGTAATCAGGATCGATGGAGCTTTGCACATCTAGAATCCGGTTCGCGGAAGCAGTAACTTGCACAGCGCTCGGCGCCAAGGCAAACCCCATACTACCAGCCTCAGCACCCTGCATGACGGCCATGAAGCATACAAAAAACGCTTCCATGGTGTACTCGCCGTTGACCAGAAGGGTGCCGCCGTACCAGAAAAGCAATGCTTGGACACCAAGGCTAACACTGTCTGCGAAGCCGAAGATGGCTGAAGTCCACTGAGCTTTGCGATTCGCCGCTTTGACGTGGTTATCGAGAAGCTCATGGTACCGACTGTCGATCAGCTCCTCCATGGTAAGCGAGGAAACTGTCCTGATAGCCTCAATAGCCTCAGTCGCAAACTGGGAGCTCTCCATGAACACGGCCGAGTTCATTTTGTCGAAGTGGACTTCATGCTTAAATTTCCAACAACCCGCAGCTAACATAGCTGGCAGAGCAACAGACATGCAGATTAGGCCAAGCTTCCAGCCAAAGGCGAGTGAAATTGCCATACAACCGATGACATTGAACATGGCAGAAATTGCGAGCGCGAGGTTGACGCCAAGAAGCTCTTCCAGTTGCTTCGCGTCGCCAGAAACTCGAGAACTTAGTGTACCATGAGAATTCTCTTCTTGATCAAAAAAGTGCATCTTCTGGTACAGCATATCCTTCAGATACTGTGATTTGTAAACGGCACTGATGTAATACTGGATGCGAAGAGCGATCCAGCCCTCGCAAAAATACGATAGCGCGACGCCGCCAGCGAGAGCAAACCACATGAACCCCCAAAACTCACTCTTACTCTTGACCTCGTCGTTCTGGAATATGAAGACTCCGATAGACTTGGCAAAAAGGAAAGCTTGGATAGGAGTTGCGGCAGCGACGGCCATGGAGGACACGACGATACCCAGATAGCTTAGCCATCTCGCACGCTGTTCGTAGAGTAGTCGACCGAAGCTCTTGAAAAGACCCCGACCCTTTTTGGGGGCCATACCTTCACCTTCGCAAGATATGGAAGTGACCTTCTTGTCAACGTCAGGCTCGGAGCTCTGCTCAACTATCTCAGCATCGATCAAGTTAGTGGTGACTTCTGTCTGATCAACGGCCTGAAGAGCCTGAGCTCGAATTAGAGCGGAATATACTCCAGCTCTGGCAATAAGATCAGAGTGCGTGCCCTGCTCCACGGCCTTTCCGTTCTGCAAGACGATAATGTTGTCTGCCTTCTTGATTGTGGAGAGGCGATGAGCAATGGTGATAGTTGTGCGGCCTTGAGTCACCCTGTCGAGAGCAGCTTGTACGATCTTCTCGCTCTTGGCATCGATAGAGCTGGTAGCTTCATCAAGTATGATGATACGTGGACGCTTGATGATGCTTCTGGCTATTGCGAGGCGTTGCTTCTGGCCACCAGAGAGCTTGGCGCCACCATCACCTACGCGAGTCTCATAAGAATCAGGGAGCCGGTCGATGAATTCATCAGCATACGCTTCCTTGCAGGCCTCAATTACAAGCGCCCTCTTCTTCGATTCAGGCTCGTTCTGCCATTCAGATCCAATGAGACCGTGAGCGACGTTGTTGAAGATAGTGTCGTTGAATAGGAAAGGCTCCTGCTGGACGAGGCCAATCTGCGATCGCCACCACTTGAGATCAACATCTTCGATGTTGTGGCCAGCGATGGTGACCTCGCCAGCCAGCGTAGGGATACCATTATCTTGCGCCCCCTCGACGGAACGAGAATCGCTACCCTCATCGATCTTCTGTTTTGGCTTCGCTTGACTGATCTGGGGAAGAATATGATGTTCCTTCAGAGAATACCAACGTTCAAGCAGTCCAACAATAGTGCTTTTGCCAGATCCTGATGGACCAACAATGGCAGTGTTTTGTCCAGAGCGAATGCAAAGGGTCAAGGTATCAAGAACACGGACACCGGGGCGACTTGGGTACTCGAAGGTCACGTCGTTGAACACAATGTCGCAAGAGGTCATGTCTGGCTTGAGGGAGCCAGAACTAGGCCGCGGAGCATCAATGATAGTAAAGAACTCGCATGCAGCCACCATAGCTTTGCCAACAGCCATAAGAGGTGTTGTGATGCGTTCCAGCGACATGAGGATCATCATGACTGACATGAGGACAACGAGGATGACTCCGGGGTTATCGATCGCGCCGTCGATGTATCTCTTAGTACCATACCAGAAGGTAAGGCCAAATGCGCCGAAAACACCGAAGAACTACTGCTTATCAGTATGACTGGCATTGCCGGAGACATTATTGACCTGAACTTACTATCATACCGAGGTGTAAACCAGTAAAGGGCGCCATCTTCTGGCCTTCTGTCATCGCTTTGCGGACCCATTCTTGATAATGCGATATAACACGAGACTGGGCGCCGCAAGCTGTGACAAGGCGGATGCCTTGAAGCGCCTCGCTTGCAATAGCTGTACCTTGGGCGTCAGCAATACCAGTCGCAGTCTGACCTTTGACGAAGATGGGCATTGTCATAGATAAAACAGTGGCCATGTACAGAATTAAGGATGCCGTGACCAAAGTAATGTCCCAGCTCCATACGAAAGCAACGATAAGGGACGCCCAGATGGTACCATTGAACTCTAAGAA
This sequence comes from Fusarium nelsonii, assembly GCA_014898925.1. NCBI lineage: Eukaryota > Fungi > Ascomycota > Sordariomycetes > Hypocreales > Nectriaceae > Fusarium > Fusarium nelsonii. Next base: position 25,712 of record JAAVUC010000326.1, read on the forward strand.
GGTACCCAAGCGTTCTGAGATACCAACCTGGAGAGTATTGGACGTTGAGGTAATTGCAGTTGCAGGTGCACCACTAGGCATCGTGTCGATGACATGGATGGGCTGGGCAAAAAGGGACTGGAGGTAATGAAGTCGAATAGCAGATGAAAGACGAATACCAATCATGCGAAAGCAATATTTGTTGATGGTGTTGAGAACCCAACGCCCAAAGAAGAGCGCAACGATGTAAATGACTTGTCTGTTCAGGATATCTCGGAAGCCATCAGCGGAGATCTCGGTGCCAGGTCGAAAGAACTCTGTGAACTGATTGGTGAGTTGACCGAGTATGATGTTCATCAGAGGCATGGTTATCCCAGCACCGATAGAGGCCACTGAGGCGATGGCGTAGATGAAGAAATCCCATTTTGTGGCATAGCTGAACACTCGAAGGTAGTCGGAGACTTTGGGGATTCGTTGAGGTCGTTGGGGGTCTTCGGCCACAGAGGAAGGCTTCTCTTTGTCCTTTTCAGTATTATTTGGAGAGTTCATATCGGCGGTCATCCAAATGGCAGAGGAGGAACTTTCCGCCTGTTTCAGAGATATTTTGTTAGCTTAGCGTTGTAAAGAAAAATGAAAAGGAGTATTACTGTGATGAAAGGCGAGCTTGAAGAGCCAGCTGCGAATAGCTCCACTGTGAGGTCAGGTCAGGTCAAAGAGGTGTGAAGAAGGAGCAATAAAACCTAAGAAAAAGCGGCACAGAAAGGCGTAAGGGGAGCTCGAATTGATGAAGTGTATTGTAAAGAGGAAGTGAAGCTCAAGGCTCACAGCTCCGATGCCTTTTTGTAATATCACATCTTGGGCTTGTCCTGTTAATGGTGTCTTGTCTTGTCTTGTCTTGTCTTGCGCACGGCTCGTAAAAGCGATTACCGTTTTTGGCTGTTTACGAGTCCCACTTTTCTCGCATCTTTCAGAGTGGAACTCCATTTCATTCCAACATCCAATAAGGAGACACCGTTTCACACTGTCAGAAACCACAAAAGATGACATTGGGTCCTTCATTTTCCCATCCGCTATCTTGGCCCAATTGCTAAGCAGGTAGTATGCGGGCTTCAACGGCAACATATTGGCTAGGTAGTGTAAGAGCTCTGTCGAATCCTTCACTGCACCAACTCTGGCCAAAGCGCCATCATATCCCCCAACAAAGGCTTCCCTGCTGCCGAAAGTGGCCTGCTGTGCCATTGCACCGCGTCGAGATCACCCGTCACTTCAGCAATCTGTTCAACTAGCCCCCACTCCCCAGTCACTGGGTCTCTATCCAGGAAGCAGAACACAATGCGTTGACCCCCTTCTTCAAACAGATACTCTCTGCGTAGAAGTCGACGCCACTGTTCCAGGAGTGTACCGTCCGATGCATTGATACGCTCCACGCTTCTGTTCTTGAGAGCTAATACATATAGCGAGCGCGCATTCCAAATTCCGTCTTGGCCAGGGTAGTCTTTCAACATCCGCGTAGCTTCGTCTCGAAGCAGAGCATCGCGACAGAATAACGATATAAGGAACAGATGTGAGGCCAAACTGCATTGCAGAGAAAGCTGTTGCGCTGGGCTCTTCAAATCCCGCTTGGCTGTGCGCAGACTGATTTCTGCGAGTGAAAGATACTCGCGAAAGAGCGGCGTTTTAGCATGTATTGGTGCATGATCGTGAAAGTGGGTGAGATCCTCAAAGGTACAAGTACCCAAATAGTGTAGACGTAGATGAATAGCCCTCATGTATTCTGTTGATCCAGGATCCGACATGATGGCGCGGTTGAACAGTGGCATAAAGGCGGCTTCGAGTGCCTCTAGGTGCTTCGTGGAAGCGTTGCAGATCTCTTGGATACGGGGATCGGCTATAATTTGTTCCCATAATTCAGATATGACGTCCGGATCAGCAGAGTCTAGAGCACCAGATTTGTATACGGCTTCCATCAGCAAAGGGCCCACTGCAAACTTGGCGTTTCTGCCTGTCACCCAGTATCTTTCAAAGTCGTCTAGACTATCGAGCACGGGAGGCAGCGTATCAGTGGGAGAATAGTACCGAGGCAAGCTATTGATCCGTCTCATGAAGGTATCAACTGTCTCTCGTTTCGCCCGGAGGCCTTTTGCGAAATTGGGTACTGCTGGACTGCGGCCAACGCTTCCTTGTAGGATCAATCGAGTTTGAGGTAGCATGTGGGTGAATATGTCAGCGATCACTGCAACGAGAGGTTTTGGATTCGGAGCCAAGGATGTAATAAGCTGTGAGTCTGTGTCTGTCACGAGGGCAAGAAGCATTGCCAGGCCGTGGTTGATGTGATCCAAGGCGGCCTTCCTGTTGCCCCGCAGTGTCTCGAAACAGAGGAACAAGATCGATAGAAAAACTGCATCTTGCATAGAAGGCTGTTGACTCTGTAACTTGAGAGCATAGCAATAATGGGCCACTGCGTTGCGATAGTCTGGATCCTTCTGCGCAGCCTCACTCTCAGCAATTTGCGATGAGCCCAATGACACATGACTGGACTTGCTAAGCCACCTGCTTAAGGCTCCGATGGCAATGGCAGCATGCCGTACAACTTCGTTTGTGCGGGCAACCTGTGGTAGGGTGATTGCCCAGAGATCATTGTTGAAACCAGCAGTAATCCACGGACTCTGCACAACTCCCACAAACTCGTCAAAGTATATCACACTATTAACATCTTTAAAGTCCAGCGCATCATTAACGAGATGTAGCTGCGCCTTCAAAGGTGCTACGGGTATGACTTGTTTCGAGTCCCATCGGATTTGAATAGGCGATGTAGTCCGTTTTTTGGCGGGTGTAATGTACCCTTCACAAAGCCGCCTGTTCCTGAGACAGTTGCTGCAGTGGGGTTTTGCTTCGTCACATTTGACATGCCGCTTTTTGCAAGTGATGCAGCCTGTTCGGACTTTACTTGTACTTGTCCGAGGAATCTTGGGCTTACCTGACAGAAGCCCGGTTTTTGTGTCCATGATGTTTGCCAACGGATGGCGATAGGATCTTAGGGGAAATAGGAAGTAAGCCTGCTAGCCTGCCAGCAGCATGGATGTGGGTCATTTCATATTTGCGGGGTTGGCTCCCGCGGGTTACAGTAGTAGGAGACTGAAGATCTATTTGCTATGCTGGAAGCAAGTGGATGATCTGAGAGCTCATCAAATTGACGATAATGGTGACGAGGCAGGTTGGTTGTTGGTTGTCAAGATTTGTGAGCAGAAATTGATGCTCGGAGAAGCTGATTGTCGCGTTTGGACACCAAGATAGCTGTGCGCGTCTGATTAGGTAATATTCCTGCTCGTGACCGATTGATGGTTCCAAGTAGACAGTTTCGGCATTATATATTGATCTCGTTAAGCTTCACAGGTTGTCAGTCGATCGTGGATAACATTGTACTTACGACCGGGTAGTGGTATCACCAGGTATGCGTTTTAGTGTCTCAATCCCACTGATTCGGCATTCCTGTGAACCTACCCTATATCTCTAACAAATAGCACAAGAGTTCATGCCCCTTGGGGATCGAGACGTCAATGGACAATCTTCCCTTACCCTAATGACGTAGACATTGTCGAAGGCGTTACTGAGGCTGAATCCGCTATAGCAACATGGACTACGGTCGATAGTAATTGGATATTTGGTCGTTGGGTAGATCAGAATGGCCCGTCAGCGATGCGCAGGCGGAGCCATTGCTCCCTCAATTGAGTTGCTCATGACAGTCATTTGTATCGTTAAGTTTCCACCGACGTCTTTGATATCCTCTTCAGAAGTGAAGTGCGCGTGTTGCATTGTCATTGGCATTGGGCAGTGAGATAGTAATATGAGGTGGAAATGCAGTTTTGTAAATTGAGTTGGCTGACGATAAGGAGTACTTTGCTATCGCGCGACTTCAGTGCTGGTAAGAAGTATCCTTTAACAGCCATCAAGAGGTTCAGCCCGACCCACCAGTACTTGCACAATTCCTGTTTCAATTGGCAGACCAATCTCGAATTGGGGGCGGAGTAAAAGCCACTCAGCAAAGTGACAAATTTGGAAATTGGGGCCAGAGCGGCGCATGAGTGTGATTTACGGAAGAGTAAAGGTGTGAATCGTCAGCAGTATCCCCATTGAAGTGGTCGCCGAAATCGAATCAGCTCTCGGCAGCACCTCAAAAAAAAGATACTGTGCGTGTGACGAAATCGGTATGCTGCGCGATGCTGCAGTGGAGTTGATCGTCGTTTTCCCAAGCTACGAAACAGCAACCTTGTTGTAGATGTAGGAGAGACAGCTATCGAAGACAACCTGCCCTACGAATTAAAGCCAAGATTTGTAGTGTTTGCTTCTATTCTTGGGCCTTGGCAAGGGAATAGGGCTGAGTTAGCAGAAAAACACAATGTGACCAGCGATGCCAACTCAAGCCGGGCACATTCTAGATCCCGGTACGTATTGTCTCTTGACTCTGCGCCCCTTTTTAGCGCCACTGAGCCCCTGAAAAAAAAAAAACCGACCTATCCTTGAGCCCCAATCATCTTCTTCCACAGGCCGTCATAGCGGATCTAGACCCCTGAGAAAGTCAGAGTCTGGAAACGAGGCACGCGAGGCTTCCTTCAATCTGCCATACCCCGCCAGCAATTAACCCATTTCTCCCAGCAACAGTAAGATGATCTTCCATGCCGCACAAGCGATGGAAATAACGCGAAACAAGGCAGCAGCGCCTCTTTTCATTAAAAGTATAATTCTGTATGGATACATATAGCTTACGTTAGCCCGGTTGTTCCTGAAATTCCATGGAACCGCGGTAGAACCCCGTCCTTTTTCTTTTTTTCTACCTTGCAAAATCTTGGCATATTGCTTGTGCCAAAGCTTGTCTTGCGCAAAGCGAAAGGACTGCCATGTTTCGCACCGGTTTGCGATCTTCATCTGGGTAATTTTCTCGCGTGGCCTTGCGCCTAAGGAAACCGCGAACGGCCCTGTCGCCGCGCTGTTGCTTCCGCCGTTTTGGTCCTGGCTCGTTTCTTTTTGGCTTCGTTCTCTCTTCTACGGTACATCCTTTAATCCATCATGATCATACCCGCGCCCGCCAGGGCCGTCGCGCGCTGCCTCTCTTCCATCGTCCTACGCTTCGCCAATCGTCGATTCTTCTTCGCTTTCACAGCTGTGGCCGTCTGGGGCGCCAAGATCATTCACATTCACGACCATCACGCAGCTGTACACCCTATCTTATTACGACATTGGGGCTATTCCTTCGTCGCCCAAGACATCGCCGTCCTCACCTCAATTCGACTCCTTCTTGAACACTGGATCGTCGGTCTCCCGTTCGCCCTATGCATCCTCGTCACACTATGCAATGGCCTCTTTATGCTCTACAATGCCGCCTTCAGCATCATCTTCGTCTCCTTCTACTTCGCCGCCGGTTCCGAAATCCACCTCCGAAACGTCTCCCTCCCTACCGACCCCTCGTCGCGAGCTCTTATACTCTCAGGAAGTCTGTCGTTTGCTATGGTCCTTTGTTTGACCTTTGCCTCCGCATGGCTGCTCCAAAATATCTGCTATTGCGTTCATGGTTACTTCGCCGACGTTGTCAATTGGCCTTTGGCTAAGACATGGCACATGTTCCGCCGATACGTCCTGCGTAAGAGCAATTACTCTCAAGTTCCGCAGATGGACATCGAGGACCAAGTCAAACATCTTGGCAACGACGTCGACGACACCATCGACTACGATGCCCAAATACGACGCTCGGTACCGCGATTTGCTTTCAACGTGGTCGCCAACGTCATCATCTACACAATAATCGCCTGCTTTGTCCTCATGCTTATTTACGCATCGTACGAACGACCGATAGACCGATCGCTCATATTCCTCTCCTGGACGGCTGGATTAATACCCTTTGTCGACCTCGCCGTCTCTTCGCCTGTGCTGCAAAATTTGCCTCAAATACGAGATGCTGGCATCCACCGCTCATGGGATAATAAAACAGCTCTCAGTATGCCACCAAAACTCGATTGGCTCCCCAAGGATACAAAGCTGGCTGGCTTCGAGGACTGGTACGATGGCAAGGACCATTACAATGCAGATGCCGATCCTTTGAAGATCTCGAACCTTGATCAGGACGTCCTCAGCGAACTCAAAGATAAGCTACAAGACGTCCCTGTCCGCCACGTCCTTCTCCTCTTCCTCGAGAGCACAAGACATGATGTTTTTCCTCTCAAGAAGCAGAGCGTGGTGTGGAATCGCCTAGTTGAAAGCTTTGGCAAGGATGGCCTTCCCCCGGCGGCCATGCGGCGACTCGCAACTCTGACTCCGACTGCGAACTTTATCACTGGCGACTACGATGATGGTTTTGATCACCTCAAGTCGGACCAGGTGAAGCGCGGCGGGGCTCGCTTCACCAACGCCCACACAACAGGGACGTATACACTCAAAGCTCTGGAAGGTACCCTTTGTGGTATTACACCATTGATGGCAGACTTCAATGTCGATTACAAACACCATTTATACCAACCGTGCCTGCCAAACATCTTTAATGCTATGAATCGGGCCAACATCTCCACAGGCGACGATTCGCACCCGTACGGTGGGTTCAATTGGCAATCTTACTTTTTCCAGGCCTCCACAATGATTTACGACCATCAGTACGAAATGATGAGTAACATCGGCTTTCCGGATGAAAATGTCATCAGCAGCGAGTACTTGCGATCGGAAAATGCGACACACGGTGCTGTCAATTTGCCCAACCTCAACGCTTTCGCCTTCCAAGAGGATCCCCTTGAAGATTATATTCGCGATGCCTTTGTATCAGCCAAAGAGAAGAACGAACGGGTTTTCCTCTCTCACATCACCAGCACGAGCCATCACGCTTTCAAAATGCCCGAAACGGAAGAGTACATCCCAGTAGCTAAAGGTCACGACATGCTGTCGCACTACATCAATACTCAAGGTTACGATGACAAGTGGCTGCGCAAGATCCTGAACCTGCTTGATGAGCAAGGCGTCGCTAACGAGACCTTGGTGGTATTTGTCGGGGATCACGGTCTTTCGTTGCCTGAGAACGACGTCGTTTCTCCGTACTATAACCCCAACGTCGGTGTTGATCACGTACCTCTGGTGCTCTCGCATCCATTGCTGCCGGCTTTTGATGTCGATGCTGCCGTACACGCGTCGCAGATCGTACCTACGATTCTCGACATCCTTCTTGAGACAGGCTCCCTAAACAACGGTAGTCAACAGGTTGCCTCTGACATGGTGCGCAACTGTGAAGGACAGTCCCTCATCCGCCCACAGATAAACCAGAACGAAACGACCGGGCAGGGTAATTGGCAATTCACAATCGTCAATCCTGGTCGCGCTGTGGTGACCGCTCGCGACGCCCGGTACCCCGAACGCCACCTCGCTGTTCCTCTGATCGACAATATCGAATGGCGGTTCACCAACCTCACCGATGACCCCCTCGAGGAATCCTCCATACAGGGCTTTGAGTTTGGATCCTTCATTGATAGTATCGGACATAGGCTGCGTAGACGGCACGACATGTCGGATGATGAGATTCACGCCGTCGAAGACTGGGTTCAGGAAGGAGCTTCTGTAGCTCGATGGTGGGCGGAAGATCACAGCAAGCGATGGCGATTTGGGCCATACGCGGAATTCAAGCTTAAGGATAAACTTCATCCAAAATCCGCTCCCCACGGCGTTTGAAGTTTCATCATTGTTTGGCGTTGGATGGTCGGATTCATGTATTTTTACAGGTGTTGAGGAACAATTTAATGGGTTCCAGATAGACAGTATCGCCAGAAACTCGTACGAACTTTATGCTATGATTCTCTCTATGAACTTGCCCACTACTCGGACTTTCTTGACCTGCGCATACGATGTCTGGTTGATGCCACAGCTCGCTGGACTTTGTTTTAAGTCCTACCATTCAACACAGCCATTTGCGAAACGTTTTCTGACATCATTCGCAGTGCGCTCTCGGGCTTTTGATCTTAAGCGAAACCTGAATAGCTTGGAACTCTGGGGTTATGCTGGGGATATGTTCCACCTTGTTGTTGTCGCATGTCCGCCCATCTCGCCCTCATAGCGTCCCTCCTACGTTCGTCGGGGTCCTTTTCATCCCTCTTGATCTCGTCGACGCCATTTTCCAACTCGCTGTTTTCTTTAGACGTTTTCGCCGAGTACGCAGGTGGTTGGCTGTCCTTTAAGTTGATTATCTCCCAGTCATCATCTTTGTTCGCCGGTGTCTTGGTAGTTGAGAGGAGAAGTTAAAGGTCGTTGAAATTGCAGGCCGCTGACATAGGTACGTACTTGAGTGGCGAGCTTGATACCCTGTTGTCTGATCATATGACCTATATACCTTGGCGATGAAGGAATCCTGGATCACCAGGCGGATTGCAAAACGACCGGCGCACCAGCTACTAAAGTTCTGCCTCAAGTCTCAACTAAGTCGCCTAAAGCTATCTTAAGCTCTTTTATTATCCTTTATCCCTTGGTATAATAGCAGGATAAGTATGCGGGTTATTTCCTGAACCGCCTGACACCTAATACAACAGACTATTTATTTCATAAACCCAAGAGCTGTCGACACGACAGCTTGAGGTGTCGTGACAGCTAAACGTTGTTGACAGGTTCTAAAGTATCCGCTTTCTGATCAATGCTATTAAGTGGCGGAAAGGATTTATAATTGAGACTAAGTCATGTCACATCTAAACTACAAGTCTAGTAAGGATCCAGAGTCTCCCTTCCCGTCGGCGTCCCGCTCCCTACCACCTCTCGAAGCAGCAGCCTTGTACACACTGGCAATCTCACTCTGCCACTTCGTAACATCTGGTCTAACAAAGCGACGATCATATGTGACCAAACCGTTGACTTCACCCTCAACGTCGCTCGTCTGGGTATACACAGCGCCACTGCATGCAAAACGCTGAGTCTGCTCACGAATGTCGCGAAACAAAACGCCAGACCGATAATTGTATGATTCGAGGTCCTTGTTGATCTCGTATGTTTCTGGAATGCTGTCGATTGCTTGCTTGACGTTCCAGAGGCTGGTATATTAGTTAGAGGGGCGTGAGTGTAGAACAATAGGGAGGAACCTACTGCTCGATAGAGACGTTGTGACCGATGCCACCGTACTCTCCTGCAATGCCGATGCGTTCGGGGTCATATGGCGTTTTCGGCCGAGAGTAGAAAGGCGTGCCGCACTGAGGTGCAGCATAGTTGTGGTTATCCTGGATCGTCAGCCTTGGACATCCCATAAAGCGGTTTACTCACATGGAAGTCACATATCCATGGTCATCCCATCCGCTAACAGAGTTGATGAGTCGCGACTGATCGAGCTTGCGGACGAGCTGTGTCAAGTCCTTCTCAGGCGATCCGTCTCTCTGACCCCATCCTTCATTATAAATGACCTGTTGGTATGAGTAAGCTACTAGAACCTTGTGATCTAATGCGTGCCCTACCCAGGTTGTAATCGAAGGATAACTCTTGTGCTGATTCACCAGAATCTCGAGCTGTCGTTTGAACTCGGCTTGCTCTGCATCATTGGGCTTTCTATTGCCATCGGCTGGTAGACTGGGCATGTCTTGGATAACGAGGAGGCCAAGCTCGTCGCAAGCTTGATAGAAGAGATGAGGCTCATATTTGATCTGATATAGTCAGTGGAAACCCTTGGAAATATGAGGATGACAAAAGATATCCAAAAAGATATTGGCTAAGAAGCAACCCAGGATATAACTTACATGCTTTCTGACCATGTTAAAACCGAACTTCTTCAACATCTTCAAATCAGAAATCATCGCTTCTCGATTTGGCGGCGTGTACAACCCATCCGGCCAGAACCCCTGGTCAAGAGTACCAAACTGGAACACGAATTCACCGTTGAGTAACGGCCGTGTCACGTTCTCAACCTTACCCTTAGAGATAGTTCGAAAGCCGGTGTAGCTGTGCACTTCGTCTCCACCCTCGAGTGTCACCGTAAGGTTGTAAAGCGTTGGGGAGTCGGGCCACCACAGCTTGGGCGACTTTGCGGCAAAGCTGAACTCTTTGTCTGTGCTTCCATTGTGAGAAGCGACGTTTGCGCCGTCTGTGCCTTTGATAATGACCTGAACAGCTTTGCTCGACTTGCTTGACGTGTGCACCGTGACCGCAACTAAGGTAAGGTTAGTAGCTGTTGCTATCTAGAGACGTAGACTCTACCTTTGCCGTCCGCGCCGGCTGCTATATCAAGCTCAGTGATGTAGTCATCTTTAGGAACGGCTTCAAGCCAGACTTGTTGCCAGATACCGGAACACGAGCGGTAGAAGATGTGACTGGGACGCAGGGTCTGCTTGCCGATGGGGATGACCTGATCGTCTGTTGGATCACTGACGAAGACGAGTCTGGTCACGTATCAGAAGACTCTCCTTTCAAGAAAGAGAAGATCACTTACAACTCGTTTGACGCTCCAAACTTGATATCGTCGGTTACGTCAATCGTAAATCTGTCGTATCCGCCGATGTGGTTCATCTTCGATTCACCATTGACAAGAATAGTTGAGTTGTAATCCACTGCCTCGAAATGAAGCAGAACTGTCTGACCCTCCCAATCATTCGGCACTTCAAACGATCGCTGGTACCAAAAGTCCCTCTCGTCAAGGATCTGCAGTCCTGACAAGGCGCTTTCGATACAAGCTGGAACCAGCACCTCGCGATCCAGAGGCCCTTCCTCAGGAGGATTGCTCAATACACCATCACCTCTCCATGTCCAGATCCCATTAAGACTTTTCCATGCGTCACGCTTGAGTAGTGGCCGTGGATGTTCCGGCCATGGATTAGTGCCAACCTTATAAGTCCAGTCTGTATCGAGTGGAGGTTTCTGGACCTCGTACTTTGTCTGAGCAGAGACGAGAGAACAGAGGCCCGCGAAAGGCACAACGATCTTTGACCAGAACATTCTTGTATGTGCAAGCTACACAACTGTGCTCCTCCAGGCCATCAAACGAGCGACAACCCGTCCCTTTTGTAATGCCCTGGGCGTTTCCTTCCCCGCATACCAGCCAACACAGAGCTTAACCTTATGACGTCTATGGACGAATCTCATCATGCTATTTTCAGTGAAAATGCCCCGCATCCCTGTCGATCATCGCATTTAATTACCCAAACGCATGAGAAATGGTGCACGACTTCCCTGTAGTTTGGAGTAAACGAGACAAAACCCCCCGAAGGATGAGGCTTTGCTTAACCGATGAGGGAGTAGCAAGTTTAGCTTTGCCGATGTTGTATCCGAAGCTCCTTTGAGCATAAAATCGTCTGATCGTTATTTCACAATCTCACTCATGCATGCGTTATACTGCTATTTGACTGGTAATGGCCTCATGAAAAACATTTATTTAAAGTTGTCATGCTTGCCTGTCTATCAACTACCGAGCTATCATACTTGGAAAAGAACAAAACAAAAACTCAAACCATATCCCCAAACTCCCGAATGCGTCGCAGACAATCAATCCAATTCCTTAGTCAAAGTTGGTGTCCTGGAATGTGCTTCGAAGAGGCATCTCGTTATCATAACCACCAGCTTCCTTCTTCATGTGCCTATCGAAGCTCTGCGTTGACATCTGCACCTTCTCGAACCAAGTCCTATCCAGCACAGGCGCGGCAGGAGGGCTCTGACCACGCGATCGCGCAAGCTCAGCCTGTGTCGCGTGGTTGTGAATGGCAAGACTGGACGCGATCTGGAATGCGCTTCGGATCTGTCGTCCATTCCAGCAGCCAGTTGACCTGGCGAGCTCCTCGTAGTGCTTGGAGGCAAAGTCGATGATCTCGTTCTCCTTGATCACCAGCGCGGGCTCGCCGGTCATGCGGGAACGCTCGGCCTCAATCTGCTTGAGCTTGCCGATGTTGAGACGGAAGATGTCGCGTGTCTGGGTCTTGTCGAGGGGAGGGTAGTAGAGGGAGAGATGGATACGAGACTTGAAGGCCTCGTCGATGGTGCCAACTCGGTTGGTCGTCAGGAAGAGAAGACCATTGTAGTACTCGAGGACTCGGAGGAAAACTGAGACAAGAGCATTACGCTTCATGTCCTGCTTGGATCGTTGGGTGAGGAACACATCAGCTTCATCAAGCAGAAGAACACAATCCCAAAGATGCGCAAGACGGAAGACGTTCTTGAGTGCATGCTCTACCTCATGTGGGGTGAGACCAAGATCACCACATGTGATCACAAACAGAGGCTTGCGGTTTTCCATGGCGACAGCCTCTGCAGTAGCAGTCTTACCAACACCAGGAACACCATGCAGAAGAACAACCAGACCACGGCCCTTTCCTTGGATCAGATCCTGGCTGGGACCCTCAGCTGCAGCGTCTGCATACTTGCGCTCGAGAACCTTCCTCTGGAAGTGAGACATGACAAGACCGCGAACAACATCCTTATAGTCGCGCTGGATACGGAGGTTCTCAAAGACGCCGGGCTCACGTCGGACAGGCTTGAGAAGGTTGAGGTCGATGGGCAAGAAGCGACGCTCACGAAGGGCATATGCGAACATACGCTTGGGAAGAAGGACGAAATCCTCCTCACGGAGCTCAAGAGCCTTGGGGTTGGTCTCGAAAGTTCGGCTTCCCTTCGTACGGTAGCGGAGGAAGGCGTCGACAGCGAGGTTGTCCCTTCGCTGACGAGCCTCAACGCCATCTGCATTCTGGATGATCTCGCATTGAGAGTATGCAAGATTGTGTCGCACACCGTTGAACCAGTGCTGGATGGGCATCTCATCATCCTTGATCTCGCATCGCGAAGACTTGTTGACGGTCAGTCTATGGAAGCGAGGTCGCCAGTCGGGCATCTTCTGATACGCCTCTGTGAGATCGACGATGACATCACTCTCAACGAACTCGGGGTGACGCATCTTCTCGTAGCTCTCGTTGTCGAGGATCTCATCATCAGGGTCGGTGCCGTTGGAAGGAGGGTTCCTTGTCAGTGTCCAAGCACTGTACTGCTGGTGACGATCGTCTAGGAAGTTGGCAAATTGTTTTCCTTGATCCTTCAATGTCTGAAGCAATTGTTTGTGGTCGTGGCGGTAGCGGATAGGGAAGACTTCAAGAGACTCGATGGATCGCTCTCCGACGAACGACTCGATTTCAAACTTACGGCGCACAGCACCGAAGTTGTTTCCGTCATGGTCGATATAGTAAGCAGAAATCTTGAACTTGGAGTCCTCATCGATCTGCTGCTCATCGGCAAAGAAGTCCCAGCCGGAGGTAGGGTATGAGGTCTCTGGCTCGGGGCTGCGAGTCTTGTACACGCGCCAAACCTCGTGGTATCGGCCGCCAGTCTCACCTGAAGCAGGCATGTAGATGAGGTCGCCAACACGGAATAGGGACCAGAGGTCGTCGAACTTGACACGGTCGGCACCAGAGCCTTCGAAACGGTTGTAAAGAGGAAGGATCTCATTGTCGATAAAGTCGACGTAGCAGCGCATGTCACGAAGCGCTTCAGGGCTGTCCATGAGGTTATCATAGTCCTCATCCTCATTCGAATCGACAGATAGAAGAGACTCGGTTTCGTCCTTGTCGTTTTCACCGTCCACTCCCTCTTCGCCTGTCTTGGCATCAATCACCTCAGGCTCGGCCTCAACTTCGGCGACATCAAGCTCGACGGCCTCGGAGCTCTCGCTTGCAAGGTCCTCAAAGTCAGCCCACTTGTCTTCAAGCGTGCTGAGGATTTCTTTCATCTTGGGTTGGAAGTGGACAAGCGTCTTGAAAGGTCGCATGAATGTTCGAGGAGCAGATCGCTTCTCTGTGTCGTTCATGAGAGCTGTCAAGTGACCAAGGATGGGTTGGGACTGGATGCGGACGCGCTGAATCTCTGCATCGGATGCAGGAACAGCATCGCCCTTCTTCTCTCGCCTGGCCTTTTCATAGACATCAACCTTCTTCTTGGGGCCCTCGATGACACCACCAAGACTAGAGTAGTTGAGCCAGTTCATCCTCAATCGCGCCATCTCCTCTCTTCGTCGGAGGCCATGCTCACGACGAATCTGGGCTTGGGTACCAGGACCCGACATGAGAACGTCAATGGCATAATCAGGTTCATCAATATCCTGAAATCTGTTCTTGAAGTTCTCAAAGTTGACCTTTCGAACTTGGGGAATCTTAGGTCGCCATTTTGATGCTGTTCTGCGCTGGTCTGAAAGGATACGTTCACGTCGCTCTGCTTCTCTCTTGAGAGCCATGTACTCTGCATCGCTCTCTTTGTGATTGCGGGTGTTGTTGTCGCGACGGTTGTTGCCGCGTCTGGCCCCTCTGGAAGTTTGGCTAGTGCGAGCCATTGTTGCTGTTGTGATTGAGAAATGAGGGAATGATAAGAGGATGATGAGTTTGATGATGATTATTCTCCGAGTTTGCGTCCTACTTATACTACATTTGTCTTTCACAAGAATGCATAAAAAGAATGAGGCCCCGTATAGATTCCTCCGCTATCACCGTGCATTCTCCTAGGCTTCTTTGCCGGATTGAGTCACTCGCCTTACAATGTAACATATGGGGATCCCCTGTTCTGCCTGGAAGGTTAGAGGCTCTGGAGGTAGGCAGCAGTGGCGGAGTGAGTGAGCAGCCGCGCTAATGTGGATTGCCGAGCGCCAGCTCAATCTCACATCAGCGATCAATCGTCATGAACCAATTGACTACAAAGGATTGCTGATATCGTTTCAGATGCTAATGATTGTGCAGGTAAAGGCGCATATCTCAAGGCAGCAGTTGTGTGGCTTGGAGTATCGGCATAGCTCCGCCTTTGGGTCGACGGAAATCAAGACTATAGAGAGCCCTAACAGACAAAATTAACAGGTCAGTTCAGGTGGCTATGCACGAGCACTCATGATCATTGTTTTTGGCACCCAAGATCAAGAAGTCAAGTTTTCCTGATGACCTCTAGCCCAAGTCCTATCTTCTCACCAGAGCTTTGACCACTCCGCTCATGTATGAGACAGGCATGCAAGTCTGAACCAATGGTTGTTTATTGCACCTATCATTTCCATCTTTATAGGTAGTCCTAGATCTATAGTTTGGGACTTTGGCACATGGCCTGATTTACTATCATCCTTCTATGATCAGCTCTTGGCACAAATCGGTGCTCGGCATTCACGGCCTAGGCAGTTACTCCTTCGGGCAATCCAATAATGACTCGTTGCACGACGAATATCAATCAAAAGATGATAGAGCTTTATTCAAGATAAGTGTAAATTAGCTTTGCACGAGTCTATCCTCCCTAGTTGGTAGTAGGGAAATTGTTCAATCGTCCTCCATCAACCACTATGACTGTACCATTACAGTATCCACCTGCTCTTGACGCAAGGTAGAGAAAAGTTCCTGACATATCCTTCTCGTCTCCCATTCTTCGGAGTGGTGAAACCGTCGTCGGAACGGTACCAGGTTGTCCCGATTCGTCAGAGTACATCTTGATGATAGGCTCTGACATTTCGCTGGGGAATACTAGAGAATGTTAGAAGAACGCATACAAGAGGTGGGAAGGAACTGCAAACTCACGGCCTGGACAAATGCAGTTGGCACTATGATTGTTAGCTTTGGTAAAACCACGATTGGGACGAATAACTTACCGAATGTTCCACTGAGGCAGAGCGACTGCAAGCTGCTTGGCCGCATGGACCGCACCAGCCTTGGACTGTCCATAAGCCCATCCACCAGGAGCCTTCTTGTTGAAAGCAGCAATTGAGCTGGTCACAATAATTTGCGAAGTTTGTTCGACATTGGCCTTCTCATTACCCTTCTTTAGGAGTCCAAGGAAAGCCATGCTGGTGTACCAGACGGAAACAGTGTTGATGGCAAATGTGTTGACATAATCATCAAAGTCAGTGTCAAAGTTGGCCTTGGCCCAGTCCTCCAAAGACGTCTCAGGTGTGACAGGCTTGACCTGGGGACCTCCAATGCCAGAGTTGCAAACTAATAGGTTGATATATCCAACGTCTTTCTCAATCTGTGAAACGGCGTTCTGAAGGTCAGTTTTGGAGGTGACGTCGCACTGGACTCCAATGACCCTGTCTCCCAATGAGCTGGCTACCTCGTCCAGCTTTTCCTTTCTTCGACCCGCAATGTATACCTTGGAAGCACCATTTTGGAGCAAAGCCTTGACAAACATGAGGCCAATGCCTGCCGAGTTGTTAGTTACACTAGGTCTTGATTACTGTTACACTGCGTATGACAAACCGGTAGCGCCGCCTGTCACGACCGCGACAAGGCCCTCAACGTTGAAGAGGGAACCAGCATTGAGTTCTGAAGCCATGGTTATTATGATGATGGGGTTAGAATAAACAAGGTGAGTTGACGTTTGTTGGAAAGACGAAAGTTGAGGTAATTCGGAATTTATTTATCAAGAGCCCCGCTTGTGATTCAATCAAGCTGTCATGTCTTCGCAATTGACAAATCCAGCCGGTTCGGCTCAACCAGCAACCCCGCTGAATTTACTAGGTTAGTTTCCGCTGAGTGGAGATGGCGTTTGAGTACTTCAAACAGTAACAGGGTTCCCGTTGACACCAATAAAGTTCGATCTTGCTTTCAATACATATCTAGAAGTATTCTTGTTAGAAATACCTAAAAAAAAAAACAAAAAAAAAACTCATATATGCTTGCTTCTTCTAAGTGTTACTCAAGCTGGGGCCACGAGACTGTGACTGGACAAGGGGCGTCGAATCTGCCTTGGCGGGAGACGAGGCAGATAGGGAAGACACCTCAAATGCCCATAAAGGCTCTCTTCATTCCCGTCAATGGCAATGAATTCAGCGTTCTATTTATTAAGATATTCCTATCCGAGGCTTAATCGTTTGCATTTCCCGCGATTCACATCCCTCGTTTCTCCGCTCATGTAACACAGTCCCTCCACTTGCGTCGTGATGCCAGAAGACGAAAAGATCAATCTTTTGAATGTCGCAGAGCCCGGTGACGCGACGAAAACTTCAAATTCGGGGGCAAATACAGAAGCTGAATCATTTGCATTGATCGAAAGAGTCCTACAGAGGCCCAGTGGTGCCGAGATAGTAGCTAACTCGGAGAAACTTGCCCTTTTAGCAAAGCAGTTTCGGGATAGGCAGATGGCTATTCGGAGAGAAGAGCGGAAAGCGCATGTGTTAAGGATAGCTATCGTTGGATTTCCTATTCTGCTTGCAGCAGGGTTGTGGTACCGATATTGCCTTTGATATGGACCGTTTTGGTATGAGTATCTAAGATCCGCTCAACTCGATTCAGTTATATACTTCTCTATCCACTTAGATGATACGAATTTCGGCATATCGTGGGCCTCGGTTCGGAGTCACGGTTGAAGATAAGATGCTCGAAATTTCGTTACGCTGATCACGCCACTCTAACCCCGCTTGGGGTTAGCTGGTGTCACTTTGCCTTGGTTAATTACCTCAATTCTATTTTACAAAGCCAACCTTCGAAGATTCTATAGCTACAAAATAAGGAAACCATGAGTGAGCAGCGAGAAACTTCACAAGAACCTTCGGGTCAGCCGCAAGGCGAGAAAGTCTCGCCCAAGATTCTGCTCATTGCCATGGTACGTAGGCCCCGTCACCAGAACCTGTAATTGTCTGATCAGCATTATTAGTTCTATGAAGAGTCAAGGAATTGGCTTGACCCTTCAAGTGCTCTTCAGTTCCCACGTAAGATTCGGGTTCCAGGTCTGGCGCGTGGTTACGAGAACATTCATGTGACTGAGAACGGCGACGTTGCACTTTTGGTTGTTGGCACAGCTCGTAAGGACTCACATCACCAATCAAGACATGTCACTTACTAGTTTATAGTGATCAATGCATCTTTATCAATCAGCGCTCTTCTGACATCGCCACTCTTTGACCTCAGAAAGTCATACTTCATCTTGACAGGGATTGCGGGCGTAAACCCCAAGCGAGCCACCATCGGCTCTGTCGCGTTCGCCAGGTTCGCAGTCCAGGTCGATACACAGCTTGAGTTCGATGCAAGAGAAGTCCCTTCAGAATGGGGTTCAGGATACGTTCCTATGGGCGCCGATAGGCCCGATCAGTTTCCAGGCATTGTGCACGGATCTGAAGTATTCGAGCTGAACACCGCTCTTCGGGATTATGCTCTCTCTGTAGCAAAATCTGTCCCTCTGGAGGACTCTCCAGTGGCTACTGAACATCGAGCGTTATGGCAAAACTCCCCAAATGGCATTTTCAACGCAGCGACGCAGAAGCCCAGCGTGCTTGAGGGCGACGTTCTATCTTCGAACACCTTTTGGCACGGCCATCGTATTTCTGAAGCCATGGAGAGAGTCGCCAAAGTATACACCGCTGGACAAGGCGAGTACACCATGACAGCGCAAGAGGACAACGCTCTACTCGCAGGGTTGCTGAATGCAGCACTTCAAGGAAAGGTCGACTTCTCGCGAATACTGCTGATTAGGTCAGCTTCCAATTTTGATCGCGGACACGAAGATAAGCCACACCAACTTCCTTTTGTTATGGACAAGGGAGGTTTGGGCCCGTCGACACGCAACCTTTATCTCACGGCTTTGAAAGTCATTGATGGGATTCTGGGGGAGTGGGCTGCCGAGTTCGAGGCTGGTATAGCTCCGGATAACTATATCGGCGACATCTTTGGTTCGCTTGGTGGTAAGCCTAGTTTTGGAGATAAGCATAATATTGACGAGATAAGATCGCATTGAGGTAGATAAATAGACATTGGATATTCTCCTATCACGTTTCTCTCGCTTTTCGTGTAACTACTCGACCAATGACATTGCCTTGTATGCTATGATTTATGCAGCCTTCACGTGTTATGTCTTGATTCGTCAAGCGACAGTCAGCTCACGACCGCGACGGTTCATCATGCGAAGTTACCTAGCGAGGCTTTGAGAAGTCTTAACCTAGCTATTTAAATGTCTTTCCAATGCGGTATCAATTAGTTAATAACAGATTGAATCTCTCCAGACCTAAAATACTCGATCTCCCATCGATGCTCATCTATAGCGACGATGGACTCTATCTCGTTGCAATGCATCGAAGAAGCTAACTCGACCGATTGCTTAATTCGCGCCCTTATCAAATTCCTCGAGGATGCACAAGAATATAATGACGCAAAGTTCAACTGGGACCCTATCACCTTCGGCTTTACCGTCTCTATCGCTTTAGTCGCTGCTGGTTTTGCTCTGATTACCATAGTACAAGCCGTTCTGGTAGCAGGTCCCGGGCGTCGAAAGTCCAATTCAGAAGCCATTGGGAAGTGGTCTAAGTACACGGTGCGGCAATGGAGGTTTCGGGATCTGGGATATCTACATATTGCCAAGACTCCGATTCTTACTATTCAGAACGTGATGGCGTATCTGGAAGCGGCAGAACAGCAAGCCAGCGAAGGCGAGGAGCAGTCCTACAATGCATCTAAGATTCCAACAAAGACTAGCCACCATCGTTCCAAGAGTTTCGCAGCAAGCGCGGCGAAATGGCTGGTCTTTCTGGGTGAGGTCGGACTGTCGGATCTGGAACTCTCTGGGGACGCTCTCGAGACATGGTTGGCGGATTATCTTCCAAGTGATCTCTTGGCTGTACCTGCTTTGATCGAGGTCCAGACCGCTTACATCTTCATGAGCCTGTTCTGCAAACCCTTTCGCGTCCTCAACACAGACGCTCGATACCCGGTACTCATGGGAAAGGACTTTCAGTTCGAGGTACGCCAGCATCCAACTTTGGGTTCCATCGGCACTTTTTCGAAATACCACCATGGGCTGCAGGACACTTTGATAGAGACTGTATCATTATCAGCTCTTTCTGTCACTATCAAGCAGGCTAATGGTATCATCCCGGTTTCAACAGCCCCCGAAGAAATGGAATCTGATACAGACCAGGAAAAAAGAGCTCAGCGGCGAGAGATGAGGAGACTCGCACACGTTGGTGTCGTTGGTGATATCGACATTGGTAGCCACCTACCGAGACTTTGGCTAGCACTTAGTGCACACATGCATTCTTGTTCAATCAGGAGTGCCAGTGATCATGATGCATTTATTCCGGTTCTCCGAAATTCCCCTGTTCTGTTTTCTCTCATGTTTGCCAAGATCGAGAATGCCATTCCAGCAATTTTCCCTCAAAGCAGACTTAAGTTGACAGGTATATTCGAAGCTCTATCCATTAGTGCCAACATCGCCGCTCAGGGCATGATGAAGCCAGCATGGGACATGAAAAAGGAGGGTTCCCATATTCTCGGTCTAGTGTTTAAATCGCACCAGTACAGACATCGAAAGTGTTCCTTCGAGTCTTTTTCGTCCGTCGAATGGGATCCATCAACATGTCGTTGTCAACGTATCATCAAGATCTGCAGCGATATACTTCTAAGAGGCGACACAAACGGCAAGTGTATGAGGGATATTTCTATTGAAGAATTCTCTGTATTCCGACAAGAAGTGGCAGATGCTCTATCTTCGATAGACTCTTGGCTGCAACAGCACTGCTTACAGCGAAAGCTTCGTTGTGCGAAATTCAGTCTGTTCAGTTACACGGTACGATTGCAGGATATAACGGAGTCGCTCAATGCAGCGGGTAATGCGAAAGAGAAATTGAGCCTCACCCAGTTTTTAGAATGTTACCGACAATACACAGCAACTCGGGATGGGCAGTCTCTGGAAAGTCCATTTACTGTCGGAATGACGCATGAAGACTTTGGAAATCTTCTTGTCGCCATGGCGAGACGAAAAGGTTACAACAAATCGTATGTTGAAGGTATGATGGCAGAATCAAATTTCCAATTGCTAATTCCCCAAAACGTTGAAAATGTCATCACCAATTGGTTAGAAGAAGATGACTTCCTAGATCCAGAAACAGAGATAGGTAGATCTACATCAAGCTTTATGTGCAAGAAATATAGGTTAACAGAAACAGACTTGGGTATTGAAACCGTCAGAGACATGACTCTGGTAAGTAGGTACTGGAAGATTACGTTCCCTGACTCCAGATTTTTGACGTTAATGAGAGGTAGAACGATATTGGGAATCCACTGGACCTTCATGATGTGGACGCTCGCGCACCAGATGTTGGCTTAATGCGACGAGTTTTGGGGTGGAGAACGCTTTTGGTCACCGTGTTATACATGTCAGCCTTTGATAACTCGGATGTGCTAGATTCTGGAAGTTGGAACCAGATTTTGCCGATTTTATGAATAGTACGGATAAATAACGAAGTCCAATCGATATCAAAAGCTCTAAGAAAAAGACGGGCTGCATGGCTACGTATATCTGAAGCATAATTCCCTGTTGATACTGGAATCGCAGACTTGGGCAATGCGAGGGCCATGGGCTAGGCTAATATGGGAAAGTGTGTCATGTAATTAAGGCCCATGCAGGCATGTTGCCCACATTAGCTCGCTCAAAAGATAACCAGGAACCCCGACCAAGGTGCCGCGCTTCCATAGACTTGAGTCCCTTCAACACAAGATCTTGTATGCAACGGCTCCTAGGCCGACCGTGACAGTAGTCACGAAAGCCAAACCAGGAAGGGCACTCCACATATATCGTTTGCTTGTCTCAGCTACACGATCGTCCCAGCCAGAGGCCTTGTTGACATGAGGAAATGGTTCTTCCGGAATAGGCTTGTCCAGAAACTTGCACAAAGGCTCCCATCCGTCTTCGACAGTCCACTCCAACAACCTCTCCGGGGGGACTAGACCGCGTATCATATTGCAATGTTCTAAGCTATGGGTCAGCGTATCTTCCGCCGAAGGATAGTTTGAGGCTTTTACCTTTGTACACCCATTTGCCATTTCTAGCCACTCCTGTATCAATGTCGCCGTCCAAAGCTCGGAACAGGCCAGGCCACAAGAAACGCTTATAAACATGCCAGACCCAGAATAGCTCCTTACCAAGACATGAAAGTGCAAAGATTAACCAACTATCCCAAACACTAAGCAAGGTCTTCACAGCACTGTCATGCCATGCATCCAGATCTTTACGGTAGTTGAGAACAACCTTGGCATCAGGGTACGCGGCAATGAGTTCAGCAGCGAAGACGGAGGCCGCTGCGTCTGTCACGGCGACACAATGTCCAAGAACCTCGTCGAATTCCTCTTTGGTGATGTTCGTATTGCCATCAATCGGACCAAACCATCTGCACAACAAGGTCAACGGAGGCTTACTAGATACAGCAGCTTAAAATGATGACTAACTTTTTTCGGCACAATCGAACCCACTTTGAAGCGGCAGGGGGGTTCTCATAAACGATGTCCCAGCCATGGTAAGTATGATCGTAGCCAAGTTTCAGAAGTGCAGTTTGAAGAGACTCGGTTCCAGATCTTGGTGGGCCCACACACAAAACCTCCATGGGCTTAGTGCGTCGGCGTGGAGGAGGTTCTGGTACAGTATAGACATAGTTTTCAAGAAAGTGCCAATACCAACTATTGAGGGAGAACATTGTGTCGTATATTTTCCTCAGTTCTCCATCCAATCTAAATGGATTGAGGAAATCCCACCCAATTTGTAACTTGAAAATAACGAATGACGTAAAGGCCGATTTTGCGTGTTAGCAGGTTTTTGTACATACACGACTTGCCAAGCATCTTTGGCAGCGTCATTTGCTGACAGCTGAGTAAGACGCTACCCTATATCGAAAGATCAACAACAATCAATACTGAAATTTGATGTAGTTGCGTGTAGATATTGATGTCAGTAAATTGACAAATAGAACGCGGGAACTCTGATGGTGGATTTATGCCTTCAAGGTCGTACAACCGTTACGGAAGCAATTTGACCACGTCATGATTGCAAGCAGTCACAGAGTGGCATTTACATAAAAGGTTGTGTTTACAACTTGCTCGAGCTAGGTCTCCCACAGACAAGAATAAGTTAGAACAACTGACAAATATGTCCGTCCCGTAAACTGGAAATTGGACACGCGGCTCACGAGGTATAGTCGGTGCTTCAGAACATGCATGTTTTGATGAGAACGTCAAAGAGTGGGTTACGATTGCCGTTATAGAGAAACGAGACGGAAAGCTATAGCTAGAACTATCTACCTCTATCTGAGAGAGATCTACTATGGTACTCAAAACCTAAAATAAACTACCACCCAAGCTAGATGTGACGTAGGAGTCTAGACTAAACAGTCTGAATCCCTAGTGATATATAAAATTTAGCTTCCGGAGCATCTACAAAGCCCCCTCGTGTGATTACTAAGATGTTTGCTTGGTCAACTCTTATACTACTCAATAGATCACCAAGTATTCTATTTCTTGATGAATAATAAAGAATGGTAAACATAACAAGTGCCGTGATCAGATAGGATGATCTTATCTATTTCGGATGCCATGTAAAGATAAGCTATACAAGCATGGAACCATATCAATGTTCAGAATAATACCAAAAACTTTGAAGAGATCCTAGGAGCTTGAAAGCATACACGAATAGAATGTTGGGACTATTACAATTGAGGCAAGTGTTTTGCAACATATCATCCGTTATCTAATGTGTCACCATCATGGGCAACAAAACAAGCATAATCGGTGCAACGCTACCTATTTACCGCAGCTTACTCGCATATTCAGAAACAATACGAGATTCTTGGTATTTGGTTTAGGAAGGTGGTCTAACACGAGGCAGTCCTCAGCTATCCAACCCCAGGAAATGTGTAGTATTGCATAGTCCCCATGCAGGTCCCAAGTGACCAGATGATGACTTGGATGCCACACCAGCATTTACGGAGATTCTTTATATCGACTTCAGCAGCGGAGTTGAAGATTTGAAATGACCTCGACGGACAAGGACAATAATTTCGTCATCGGTGATCGAGTAAATTCGAACCCTAGACCTACCATTCAAGGTGGAGACGGCTATTTGTGGAAAAGTTCCAAGCAAGGGTCAATCGGTCGTTAACCTGCCGATACAGCATCGAGAGATAAAATGGTAAATCTGAGTCATTCACCCTTTTCAAAGTCGCAGGGGGGCTCATAAACTACACGAGTGATCTACATCGCCATCGAAATTGAAGCTATCATTTAGTCGTATACTTGGCGGTCAAAGCGTTAGAGTTTTAAAGCTTTAAAGCCTATCCTCCCATCTTACTAACAAGTCCCGGGCCGCCGATCTCACCGTAAGGTACCCGCACTTATAACTTGTTTAAGAAGCTGGCTAGAAAGGTGAGACATATTAAGTGTGCTTATCTCATGGTCCAATTTAAACAACTTAGGGAAACACTAAACTTCCGGAGGTTATTCAAGCACACACTCTACACACACAAAGTGGTGGTCGACATCGCAAACAATTGGACGACCCCAGCAACTAGTCCCAGATGCTGAGATAGCTATCAATGTCGTTGTTGTGATTCGCGGAACCTCAGCCTTACCCCTGTCGTGCTGCACAACGCTAGACTAGGTATCTCGCATGCATAAACTAAGCATACTGTTAGTTCAAACATAAGAACCTTAGCATATTCCCGTATGGGAAGTGTGTCCGAATCACGCGATCATATTAGGCTGAGGCCAAGTTCAGATACCCAAGGGATCAGGGGTCACACGAGGCTTTGCTACTGCCGATCCGTCAACAACACTATCTCCGTCTTTCATCCCATCATTTTGCGGCATATTGTCATTATTGGTCCCTGATCGGATCGGCAATACATTTACCACACATGGGGGAAGCTCCCGCATTACATAGATAGCGCGCCTTTCCCAATATGTTCAACAGCTCCGAGGGAGATAGCGGTGATGCGGACTGATAGCGGGGGACGCCGAAACTCCGATGTTCGGATTACTCGCGAAACTCGCTAGGAGAAAAGACAGCGGAAAGGATTCGACTGATAAGACGTGATTAGATGTGATGACAGCATTCCACCCCGCGCCCCAATCTACCCTGATCTTCAAATTCAGATCAGGCCCTGCTTTTAGCCGTTTTGATCCCCTGAAGAGGCACAGATCTAGACGAAGATCACCTATTTTCGTCCGTTCAAGTGTCCAAACAAAGATAGACTATAGGCCAATCCATCGTTTACGCCACATCGATGAGCCTCATCTTTACAATGTAAGCGCCGGTAGATGACCGTGGGGTAAGAGGGTCCTACCAGGTGCTTGGCCAAGGTATTTAGAGCCTAACTCCAGACAAGTCGGTCTTGGCATAGGCACTTTTGCTTAATACTATTCAATCCATTATCACTTTCCTTACTTGGACAGCTCGGCCGCCGTGACGGTTTAGGAAGCTGAATGGTCTTCAACTAACAAGTCTCCAACCTCAACGCTATCACGCAAGAGAGGTGGTTGATGATAGCAATGATTGGATTTAATTGCATTATTCAACGACTATAGTAACATTCTCGCAACTTGGTGTATAAATACACTCGACTATCACCACCATATTCGAGTTTACTATCCTCATCCACCACAGCCTCTTCTCCTCTTGTATCTCTCTGCTCAATCTTCACAATGACTAGCTTCCGCCGTCTCGCTCTCTACCTCGGAGCTCTGCTCCCTGCAGTCCTCGCCGCTCCCACCGAGAAGCGACAGGAGCTGACTGCCGTCCCTGACAAGTACATCATCACCCTCAAGCCCGAGGCTTCTGAGTCCAAGGTCGAGGCTCACTTGAACTGGGTCAGCGATGTCCACCGCCGCAGCCTTGGTAAGCGTGACACTTCTGGTGTTGAGAAGAAGTTCAACATCAGCAGCTGGAGCGCCTACTCTGGCGAGTTCGACAAGGCTACCATTAATGAGATCAAGAAGAGCCCCGAGGTTGCTTTCGTCGAGCCCGACTACACTGTCTACCTCGACTTCGAGACCAAGGAGCTGTCTGACCGTGCTCTGACTTCTCAGAGCAGCGCTCCCTGGGGTCTTGCTTCCATCTCCAGCCGAACCTCTGGCGGCAGCACCTACCGATACGACACCACTGCCGGCGCCGGTGCTTACGGTTACGTCGTTGACAGCGGCATCAACGTCAACCACCAGGATTTCGGTGGCCGTGCTTCTCTCGGTTACAACGCTGTCGGTGGTGCCCACACTGACACCCTGGGCCACGGTACCCACGTTGCTGGAACCATTGCTTCCAACACCTACGGTGTTGCCAAGAAGGTAAGTCGAACCCACATTACATAAGAAGATCTGTCTGAACTTTATACTAACTATTTATAGGCCAACGTCATCTCTGTCAAGGTCTTTGCTGGTGCCACTGGTACTACCTCTACTATCCTCGCTGGTTTCAACTGGGCTGTCAACGACATCACCTCCAAGAACCGTGCTGCCCGCTCCGTCATCAACCTGTCTCTCGGTGGTCCCTCTTCTCAGACCTGGACCTCTGCTATCAACGCTGCCTACAACGCTGGTGTCCTGTCCGTCGTTGCTGCCGGTAACGGTGACAGCAACGGCAACCCTCTCCCCGTCTCTGGCCAGTCTCCTGCCAACGCTCCCAACGCTCTGACTGTTGCTGCCATTGACTCCAGCTGGCGCACTGCCTCTTTCACCAACTACGGTTCTGGTGTCGACATCTTCGCCCCCGGTGTCAACATTTTGTCCACCTGGTACACTTCTAACTCCGCTACCAACACCATCAGCGGTACCTCTATGGCTTGCCCTCACGTCGCCGGTCTTGCTCTCTACCTCCAGGTCCTTGAGGGTCTTTCCACCCCTGCTGCCGTTACCAACCGCATCAAGGCTCTTGGTACTACCGGCCGTGTTACTGGCAGCCTCAGCGGCAGCCCCAACGTTGTTGCTTTCAACGGTGCTGCTTAAGCGATTGGAAGAGAAGGAAGTGGCCGTGGATGTATATGGAAAAGAATACGTAAATAGCGCAGTATGAATTACAATTACTGTTTAACGATCATCAATATTTTTTTATGTGCATGTTTTCCGAAGAGCGAGGATATGTGGATAGTATTGAAAACTGGAAACACTGAATCAGGAACTAAACTTGTTCAAGCAAATAAGACCCAAATCTATGTGACGCCTTCAACTTCCAACTTGCATATTTCGGTTCGAAAGCTCTAGATTTTTGTCTTGAGCTATGCTAGTGATGGGTTTTGCCCAGAGGGGGTGGCCTGAGATGGAAGTCCAGCAGCACCAGTGGGTGTACAATATGCAAAGTGTAACACTCTGGGTTTTCCCAACTCCTGGGTTTTCCCAACAACGCACTATGCACCCCGAGTTCAAGTCTCATCTTCCTCATTATCTCAGTTTCACCATACAATTCATTATACAAACTTCTTACATCTAGGATTCTTGGTTTCAACGCATTCATCAGCCAAAATGGTTCACTGCGCTTTTCTCAAATACTTGGGTCGATCATCACAAAAGATTGGAAGTAACATCCAAAGACTCCAGCACTGACCTGAATCATATAGGAGCCAAACGAGGTCGTCGGCCGAATCATGCTCGCCGCTCCTGATGTTGAAACCATTGATGGATGAATGGTGGCGCAGCATCTCAAAAAAAAAAAAAAAAGAGTGGCACATGAAACGGCTTGCTAGTGACTACTTCTCCGACAGCATCGATCCATCTATATTCTCTGTTGGCTACAAAGTTGCTCCGTCAACAGGTTCATGTATCTCCCCCTGAACATCGGGCAGGGCGTATCATGAACGCGATTAACCAACCTGAGAGGGCTAACGTCGCGAGTGGCGAAGCGTACGTTGCCGACTTCTTTCCCTATCGTAACAAGAAGTCAAAGGTTTACTGACCGACCTCATAGGTTTTATATCCGGTCCAAGTCCAATCCCGAGCTTTACTGGCTCGCGAAAGGCAACACCATACATGCTACCAAGTAGGGATGCAGTCCCTTCAACTTTCCTCTTGAAAACGGGCGAAAGAGTGACTTGAAGAGTAGCCTTCCCGCTCAGGGTGAAATGGTCTCCTCCAGCGCGAACATCTAAGAGAATGAAGGCTATGGGGAGGAATGGGAACTTGTCAAAGGATCTCATGATTTGTATTTGACCGGTCTAGTTGGTAATTGCTAAAGTACCGGTTCAATGTTTCTCTTTGGATATTGAATTGTTTTATTCTTAGCTTCTTTACCCTCACAGCACATTCCATTTTCCTCCAAGTTCATTCTTTCTTGCTTCCCTTTCCCTATTACTGTCACTGCAGATAAGGCTCTATAGCTATCAATCAAGTTGTTCATGCTTTAAGCTACTGCTCTTCTTGCTTCTATTTCTCCAATGTCTCGTATTTACTACCTCTACTCATTGGTTAACCGCACTCGTTAATGGGGTACGTCAGCACTAAGGTATGTACTGTACAGTAACAAGATATCTCAGCTCACTGCAATTGGTCAGAGTTACCAAAACGCTCAATTAACCAGCATGTTACTGCACAGTAGCACTGGAAGGTTACGACATAGAGCAAGTCACCAATAATTAATCCGAAATCCTGACTCTCAGAAACATTATAACAACAACAAATTACCTGCTGCGAGTCCCTCAACCTTACCTATCTCGCATCACATCGCCTTCCCTTTGAATTGGTTTGCATCATCTGGTTCTAGCAATAATGTCTGTTGCCAGATCTGAACTCCGATTTCGTGCTCCGCCATCAATGCAATTTAGTGACGGTTCAGCCAGCTCCAAAACCTCGCCTCCAGAGCATCAAAACCTCAATAACACACCCGCTCAAAAGGCAGCTGCTCGTTTCGCCGTCACTGGTAATGCGATAATCACCGGTGGTGCTGGGGACATTGGTTTCGTCGCCTGTAGAGCCTTACTTGACCACGGCCTTCAAGGACTGGCCATCTTTGACTTGTACGCTGCTGCAGGAGAATTTATTGTCAGGTCTCTCAAGGACGACTATCCAGAGGCGAATATTACCTTCGTCGAGGTTGATGTGACTAACGCTGAATCTGTCACATCAGCCGTGGAGAATGCCGAGCAGACTCTTGGGCCCATTAACATATGCCTCTGTTTTGCAGGTATCGCTTTCGCATCGCGCGCCTTTGACATTACCCCTCAGCAATTCAGAACAATGCTTGATGTCAACACCACAGGCTCTTTCCTCGTCGCACAAGCTGTAGCAAAGTCTATCGCAAGCCGAGAAACTGGTGGTTCAATCATTCTGATGGCGAGTATATCAGGCCACATAGTCAACTTTCCTCAGCCACAGGTTCATTACAACGCTGCAAAGGCTGCCGTTCTTTCAATGAAGAGTTCTCTGGCTGCCGAATGGGCTGTGCATGGTATTCGTGTTAACAGTATCAGTCCCGGTTACATGGATACCATCTTAAATGAAGGTGACGGATTAGCAGAGCATAGAGAGATTTGGGCAAAGAGGACGCCTTTCGGCCGTATGGGTAATCCGGAGGAACTCACAGGTGCTATTGTACTGCTGGCTAGTAAAGCTGGAAGCTATATGACTGGTGCGGATCTAGTTGTCGATGGAGGTCTCAGCGTTTTGTAGATGCATATGGGGATAGTTCTAGTTTAACAACGATTGGTTCTATACTTAAGAATTGCTGTAATGAATGCAGTGTTACAGCAAGCTTGGAATAATTTATAGTGACAAGTAAATGAATGCAACAGCTGGTCACACTCATCGTGCTCAATCAAGCACCATGTTCATTTTCTTCATTCGTTGGGTCCAGAGTCTCCTTTTCGTGTGATTCTTATAAGCTAGGGTCTCTGACGGAAGTTGTCGATCGACACCGAGTATGTACTGTCGATAGGAGACTGCATAGTTCCCTTTCTTAGCGTAGATGACCACTGTACAGTCACGCTTTCAAGTCACAACTTGATTGGCAGCTATCAGAGTGGTGTTTAGCAACTGTACAGCCTCTGCATTGGCGCCACGCTGCCATTACGTACCAGATCACTCTTCGTTGAGTTCAGCATTTCGTCTTTATTCAGTCTGGAGGATGAATATAAATATCCGGTATATTCTACCTCATCATGCACTTTCCATGGTCTCTTCTCATCGGCCTACATAGCTGCCATACATTCATCACAGCCATCTGCAATCATGGGTAACACCACTTGGCTCGATAGACTTCAAAAGCAAGGTATGTATTCTTCCAGAACCTTATCTCATGACGCACCCTCACACGAAAGCAACAGTAAATATTGACATCGACTGCATGGATCCAGCAGAAGCCAAACGATTCCTGCCATTCAAGCCTCATGATCAGACTAGCAACCAGCGCTTGGTGTACGAGCAGATGGTTTCTCCTGAGAACCGTGAGCTGTTCCTCAAGACAGTCGGGGAAGGCAAAGACGAAGGATGGGAGGTCATCCTTGACCGCATGGTATGTAAATGACCTTCGAATTTCGATCGCTTGGATGAATCACTGACCGTCTCGCACATGCAGAGTGTCCTTATCTGCGCCAAGAATATCGATAATCTCCAAGGCCGTGTTCTCCTCCAAGTCTCTGCAAATCACGCCTACGACACTAACAAAGTTCTGGCTCAAGCTCGATCTTACGCTCACGAGTTCGAGAAACTTGGAATCCCGAAGGACCGCATTTGTATCAAGATCCCATCCACTGGCCCTTCATTGATCGCCAGCCCGATCCTTCTCAAAGACGGCATCCGTACATTAGGCACTTCTATCTTCTCGGTCGTCCAGGCCATCGCAGCTAGCCAGGCCGAGGTACTCTCCATCAGTCCTTACTACAACTGTAGGTTTGATTTCAGATATGACTCTTGCATCAACAAGGACACTGACCTTATTGAAGTTCCTTGGTATCACGCCGACCGGAACCAGTGGTCTGACTTCGATGATCCTGCTCTTGAGCACCCGATGTCATCGAGAATCGCTCAAATTCAGCAGGTCTACCGACGCCTTCGGGAAGAAACTGGCAGAGCCCAGCCACTTCTGAAGCCTGCAAGGTCAGTAACAATCTTCGATAAGGGACCGCGAGCTTACTACGTAGCTTAGTTTCATATCTCCTCGAGAGGTCATGGCAATGGCCGAATTTGGATGTGACCATGTCACTGTCCCTGAAGACATCCTTCTCCAACTCTCACTTCTCGATGCAGAAAAGAACCCACCACATGGCGACATTGAGAAGAGTATCGACGTGACCTCGAAGCGTATTGCCCATCTCACCAAGATTGATCCTCTCGCTGGAACGTCTTGGGATGGAAGACTTCCGTCTACTAAAGTCGACTATCTGGCTAACAATGGCGCGGCTTTGGAAGAGGCTATCGCTGCTGATCCTATCACGAAGAGGGGGCTTCACGAAGCCCTCGAAGCATTCAAGGTGAACGAGCAGCATAGTCGAGCTGCCATCGAAGAGGTCATGAAACAATTCTGAAATCGGAAGTTTAGTTTGTTGTAGTGAAACAAAGGCAGATGTGTTATATACAGCTGAGCATGTCCCCATTCTCAATTTGGAACTGATCCAATGAAACGCCTGTATTCAGCCCGTGAAACCAGGAGGCCGGATCCGCCTGTGTCGTCCCATCTATGTAAGGTTCGACTGTTAATAACTGATCAGGAAGATATGGATCGTTTGATGTGAAGGGATTGACATATGGCGGAAATGATGCCTCGGTTGTTGTATCAAATCTCAAGTCAAGACATATTTCGGGTGGTTGATATATTATGCTCGGCTTCTCAATGCCTGGAATGAGTTCGACAACTGGCTGGACAGTAACTGGCGAAGCCATAGCAGTATGCTGAGTAGAGGCTACGAGCAGATCGCTCGGAGAAAAATCGTGCATCTCGACGCGTGCTTTCCCTTTCGCCTTAGAAGCCTTCTCAACCCATTTATCTCCGAAGCCCTCTGTAAAGCTCCCAAAAACATGATTCTTTGTATCGGCTAATCGAATCATTGCCTCGGTCGCCGGCTTAGCCTGGACTACAGGCGCAGCTGGTCCGCCCAGCTGAACTCGCATGGCATTCACTTCTGCGACTAAGCGGCGATTCTCTGCAAGGAGATCTTGCACATCTCGATCTGCTGCTAGACAAATTTCACGCTGTTGCCGCACGTGCTCAATGCTCTTGTTCACGATGAGCACCTTTGTGAGTCGTCGTGCGGAGGCGATGTTGGGGAGCATGCGAGCTAGTTCCTGGAGGAAGCGCAAACATACCATATTAGTCTCTGGGAGATGTCGATTGAATTTCCATACTATGAACCTACCAGAAAGTTTTCATTCATCTCACCGCGACGCTGTTTCTCGATTGCTAAGTTCCGAGCCGTGACGTCGGCCGGTAAAGGCCGAGGCCGACCCTTTCGCTTAGGCTTCTGTGGTTTTGTTATTCCAGCATTTGACATTGTTCTATTTCTTCAAGCTCTGTTACTTTGTCAAAGCTACTTGAACGTCAATTGATGAAGTTCCTTGACAGAAGGCGTTGATAGTGATAAGTGCAAGGATGGATTCGTCTGACGTGTTGCATCACCTCAGAGCTTTGTCATCGTTGCTAAAATGCGATATGTGATTGGCTCAAAGAGTCTACAAGGGCGTGTGTACTGTACAGTAGCACATCGTATGACGCACCCCGAAGGCAGCCAGAGCTGCTGTTATCTACAGAACGATCTCTAATTGACAAGTTGTGATTAATAGTCAGGAAAGCATTAAGAACAGGCAGCATCTTCACAATTGGTTCAGTTGAAGTTTGAGCCGATAATAGTTCTCGAATAATTAAAAACGTGGTAACGGTCATCCAAAGTCACAAAAGAGTAGAGATTTGACTGATCTTCAAGCTTACCAAGACGCGTATTAAACTCACATTGCAACGAAGTTCTGAGAAGCATCTCCGGTTCATGTGCGTCTTATCACAGGAGCAGGATCCTTTATATTCGGAGTGAAATTGTTTAAACTTCAGTGATAAAATTAAGGACAGCGGGAAGGCCAGGGTGCGTCTCAATTATAACACTGACGGTACTGGTCAACCCTTCCGTGGGCTGTCCTTTGAATCCCATATTCTACTGGTGTATCACTGCAGCCCAAGAATATGTGGATTGTTGTTACCTCACAACGGAAAGTATTATGTTGGGAGCCTTGGTCATTTCGAAAGATAGTAGTAGGTCATGAACAAGGGAACTCAGTCAATCGGTCCCAGCAGATATCCCAACAGCAACACCAACAAGAGACC
This sequence comes from Fusarium nelsonii, assembly GCA_014898925.1. Taxonomy (NCBI): domain Eukaryota; kingdom Fungi; phylum Ascomycota; class Sordariomycetes; order Hypocreales; family Nectriaceae; genus Fusarium; species Fusarium nelsonii. The sequence goes on from JAAVUC010000326.1 coordinate 58,658, forward strand.
TCTAGTTCCGTGGCAAATTCAGGTGTCCTTGGTAATTCCAACAATGCTAGATGGCATCTGTTAAATATCTTGACTGGTATCCGGAGTGTCCGTTGCCAAGAGAACGAGGAATGTCTATGTCTGTGACAAGCGAGACCCTCGGCCTAGAAACTCATTCCGGAGCCGGATCCGCCGGAAGGTGAGAACTGGCGCCAAGTGCATCGAATTGAGAAGGTCGTAACATTTTGTCAATGATTCAGCTTGATAGGTAAGACAAGAAGGCTCGATATTGACAGATACAGTATAATATGATGGCACAACCGGATGTCATGGCTTTTGACAGCGAATTGCGCAGGCAATGTCGCGCAACCGTCCAGTGTTGCGCGAATTTACAGTTTCGTATAACCGTTGAATGCAATGCTGCCAAGGATTGATGCACGACTTGCGTCGGTACGAGATTATCAATCATCAGTAATCGCGAGATAATATCAACCTCAACTCTCGGGGTGTCGAGGTGTAATGGTGACGCATATGGCTTGAGCACAATTGAGCATTGGCGAATGACGAGCGGTGGGATGGTTCACATTCCGTGGGGTCTCGTAACTCGGTGAAAGTAGTTTATTGATAGGATATGTGCTAGTTTACTAACAGATAGACTCGCTGTGAAGGCTAAGAACAGGCTTATCTGTTAGTGACCTACAAGGCACCAGCACCATTCACTCAACTGTAGGTGTCTGTCTCGACCCAAAGTTGAGTAAGACACTAACGAGAATTATGCATAACAACACAGGATCCCGAATATCAGTCAACTCACAGCCACAAACTGTCGCAGATAACTCAAAATCGAGACAGCTCTAACTATTAATTCTGACACAAATTATCATGAATCATTCCACAGTCCAACTGATTGCTGCTATTCCTGCGTCTTGAACTCGTCCTACCCTAGATCTGTCTGCGCCTCAAAAAATGGTGTTGATTTACCGTCAAGCCTCAACAAATAGTTCGTTAGCCTCGACTCGGAAATACGAGTTGCTCATTTCCTTTTGCCAGCATGACACCTTTTGGAGGCCGACTAGATGGATCAGGATCTACACGCGATCAGAAGATCAGACAAGCGAATCGCCTAACAAGAATACGAGAACTCTTTTCCTCGAGTAATAAGTTGAGCATGTTTCGTGTTTACGACAACAAACACGCTCTTACACGAAAGATCAGGAAGGTGAAAAAGCATCATCAATTAATATGACAGTAATAAAGTGACTTACCAACGCCACGTTAGGGAGGCAGCAGAAGTGGCTGTTTCAGAGAAAGCAATGCTTGTCCACGCCATTATGTCGTGAGATTGAGATGGTTCGTGCATCTATAGAGAAAAGAAGCTCAGACATAGTCCAAAAAAGTTGACTGACATCTTTGTGTGTGTTATGACCATGTGACAATCTTTTGACATATGCACAAAGTACCGTGCGTTTAACTCATCGATACCCTCAAAGGGTTCAAGCAGCCAGCCAATTCACTGAATCGCTGCTGTTTCATCTGGAGGGTCTTTTTACGCGCGGCCGTTCTCTTGGCATTCCCCGCTTTGAGCTTGTTGCACGAAACAAGGCGACGGTATTTTTCTCACTGTCCACCAAGAAAAAAGAATGGCAAAAGAAGATAATCAGATCAGGATCCCAGAAAACGGATGGACCAACCGGGGACCCCAAACTTTATCGTTGCAGTGCAATTTATTCCCAACAGACAAGGCTCTGAAATGACTTAATATCAATTCGAGACGAATCGTAATCAACAATAACGTGATGAGAATAAGTCTGACCAGGGGACCCCTGAAAAAAGGAACAGCGACCGGGGAGGTATTGATCTTCGTCTGGAAAAGATTGGGAACAGAAAATGCACAGAACCACATTATCGCTCAACCGCCTCGGCACTGCAAGCGGATCACCCGGTGTCATGGCAGAGCAAGGCAATCCCCGATCGTCAGGAACGCGGCAGAAGAAACCCCTCTCGTTTGTTGACGCCGATCACTCTTCTAACCCGACCAACTTTTGAGACCATGACTAGAAAAGACTTACTCGTCTGCAGTAGAAAGCCTGTGGTCGGGTTACTGCAGAATGGGAAGAGCAGAAACAAACGGCGCAAGTAAAGGGCAGTTGATTGGGGCTCATTCACAAAGGAGAAGCGCCGTGGCGTTGTTTCGACCGAAAAAACGGTCTACTCTGTAGTGTACGGATACAGTACATACAGACTGGCCTTTCAGCGTTATCCATGGATCCATTGTCGCTCACCTTATTCTTTGACCCGCTGCTTCCGGCAAAGAAGAAAGAATTCAAAACACGATGGCTTGTTTCAAATTTGATGTTATCCATCAACTAAACTGTAGGGCCAAGCCGTCATGGGGAAAGGAACTTGTGTTGTGTTGTTTTTCTGGTCCCCCTTTTTTCTTGGTCCCCATTTGATGACATTCTCGATACCTGACAGCTGGCATTCACACTAGAAATTGGCGCATTCATATTCTCTCAACCAATCGCAGACGTCTTGGTCCCTTGCAGTAGCTGCAGTTAGCCTGTAACAGCAGAACGGAACAAAAATGAGTCAAGAAGGTAGTAAACTAGCAAACTTTTTTTCTCCTTCTCTTTCTTTCTAAGCAAAACACTCGGTCGGAAACACCCCCTTTCTTAGGGAGGAGAAAGAAGAGAATTGAAGGGGGGATGGATCTCTTGGAAGAAAGCAGGAATGGCAGGGTAGAGTATCTTGCATCAATGTACAATTTCCAAGGCTGATGGGAACACTGTTTGAATCTCCACGTTTGGGCTTGTTCCTTGTAGATAATCCTTGTTTGTCCTCGGGATATTATGGACTCGTAACGTTAAGCGATATTGGAGCCGTGATTTGAAAAGCCGGGGTTAGTACCGTAGAGTACAGTAATTACTGTACAGTCCTGCCTGCATTCTAGTCTGTGCGTGGCATGCGTCTGTATAGTGCCGCAACATTGGACGAACAAAATGATGCGTTGGTCTTAGATTGCTGCCCGCGCTTTGTGCTCCCTAAGGGCCTGGCTTCAGTGAGCGTGCACTGTAGTTCTTCTTTTTTACCGCCCCGTCTAACTTGGCAGCGTCAAAGCAAAATCGAACTAAAAATGCCCCGGTATGTCATCTCGTCTTTACTGACGGACGACTTGATTGCCAGCGTCAAATACGAAACTGACCAGGCCAAAATCTAGACTCTGACTATTAGTACCTTCTTTTTACTTCTTAATATTACAGGATCGCTCTGAGGGGGGGTTTCAGTGTGGCATCCCTCCCCACACTCGTCATCCGGAGGATCGGGTGTTATATTTGATTTGCTGTGGTTGCACAGGTACAGGGCTTGTCTCATTGGACCGGGACGCTGAGGCCCATCAACGGCTTTTTTTCTTGTTCTTACTGGGAGGAGAAAGAAGAACAAGAACAAGAACCAAGCCTTTTTACCCCTGGTCTAGTCTAGTCGTCCCCCCCAGCCTGGCCAAGTCAACCCCTGGATCAAAGCCGCCACCCATCGGACATTCAACCCTTTGAAACACACAGACTCCGCTTCCTTCCATCAAGTCAATGTTGGCCCGCCAAGCTCTGGGCTTTGAGGCTTACGCGCATCGAATTTCCACATGTACATGGGACGACTGTTGGTACACACCATGACTGAGCCAGTCGGGATCGAGGTGACACCCCATCGTCCAATAGGATCGGCACTGCACTCTGAATGTCGTACAACTATAATATAACCTTCATTCCGTCCCCTCTCAGCTTTTGTTCCCTTCCCTTCTTCTCTCCAGACACAAATCAGTCTTGTCACTCCTTCCCTCAACGATTCACTCATTCATCCTTGAAGGATTCTATACGTTCATTCCAGTCATTACAATCGCAACCAACTCCAGTCCTTTATTATACAGCCCAACAGTCCTGGTGACGTTAGCCAAATAAAAAGATATCAACGACACTCAACTCCAAAACTATCTCCGAATAAAACCGACAAAATGCGCTTCTCTACCTTTGTCGCTTCCGTCATGGCCACCGGCGCCATTGCCGCTCCTGCCTACAAGGTCGTTACCCAGTACGAGTACGTTACCCGCGTGGTTACAGCCGGCGCCGAACAGCCCGCTCCCACCTACGTCTGGGAGCAGCCCGCTCCTGTCGAGCACAAGCGACCTCACCACAAGCCCAAGCCCGTCGCTGCTCCTCAGCCTACCTACGTCTCCGCTCCCGTCCAGGAGAAGGAGCCCGCTAAGCAGGCCGAGAAGCCCTCTACTCCTACCACAGGTTCTGACTCTGACTCGGGTTCCAGCTCTGGCTCCCTCGACTCCGACCAGAAGAAGGCTCTCGATCTTCATAACGAGGCCCGTAAGGCCGTCGGTAATGATCCTCTCGAGTGGGATGACTCTCTCGTCCCCGGCGCCCAGGAGTGGGCTGAGCACATTGCTTCTCTCGGCAACCTTGTTCACTCCCAGGGTGAGGACGGCGAGAACCTTTACATGGGTACATCCTCCACTCCTCTCAGCGACGCCGTCGAGGCCTTCCTCAGCGAGAAGAGCCAGTACAACGGCGAGGCCATCACTGGCTCCAACTACATGGGTTTCGGTCACTACACCCAGTGCGTCTGGAAGTCCACCACCAAGGTCGGCATGGCCGTCGCCAAGGGCAGCGACGGTGCTTCCTACGTCGTCGCTCGTTACCAAAAGCCTGGTAACATGTAAGTCTTCCCTCAAAGTCTCTCCGCCAATGTAGCACTCGCTAATCTTGATATATAGGATCGGTGACAAGCCTTACTAAATTGTCGAATAATATTCGACATGGATGCTTTGTATCCCGATTTTCTTCTTTTATCTGGTTAACGATTCATTGGATATGTACCTTCTTCTTCTTCGAACTCATTTTTTGTTATGAGAGCTGCTTCTTTATGGGCTTCACGAATCCCCAACAACAACCACCTTCGCTTCGTTGAATACAAACATCAGTCACATCTTTTTTTCTGTGTGACAAAACATTTTTGTTCTATGTTGATGTTACATGTACATACATACATACCTGACTTGACGCAATTACGACACTTTGCATTCACGTTGATCATGATACTTCCCTCTGATAATGTGCCAGTGGGTGATCTGACACATGAAACTAAGCCAATTTCCTCCATAAGCATCTTTCAATTTTCATTTGAGGCTGTACGTAAGTACTAGGATATCCTGGTCTTGGCCCGATGCTTTCCGTTGTTTGATGACGTAACTTCTACCGGAGCATCCTCATCCGATACAGGGTATCCATCCTTGGATTCATGTTCACCTTCCTTATCCATTGCTTCATTAACCCTTCATTTTGTTGGTGAAGTATCCTGTGGAATTCAATTCCTTGCTGATGGGTCTTACTAATTTTGAAACCTACACGGAAATGACACCGGAGCTTGCTGCTTTCTTGATATAGCACGGGCTAGCGGGCCACACTGGCACACATGCGAGTCCTCCAAACATCTTGACATCCCTGACAACGAGAGACACGAGTTTGATTTTATCATGTCATCGGTGTGCCGGGTAGTTATGAGCACCAGAATCATAGCAGTACTATCATCTCATCTCACGACTTCTCTAGTAATTGCCAAGTGATTGGTGCCGATGTTCACCGAAACCAGGGCGAGACCCAAATTGGACCACCCCAGAGGCTCTGTCAAACAGCCGTGCAACGAGCAGTGCACTATAGACCAATCATAGTGTAGCTAGTTTACGAGATACATAGTATTTGGCATCAATATGTCAAGATCTTGGACCCTTGTAAGCCAAGCAAACATGACATGCTCAATCACCTGGACAAGAAGTAGAAGTATGTTGTGTATTGGAGTGAATCACCTGGCCGTTTCGAGGCCTCACGGCCAAGTCATGGGTGTACACGAAGAGTTTATCAGTTACAACTATCCAGCTAATCAACGTATCACAATTCACACAATCGTATACACAGATACTGCGAATATCAATAGGACAAGCCGGAGCAACATCGTTGCGAGAGTAACATATCGTCACGGACTTTGTTCAGGTTAGCACCGGGTGAGATGGCAGCCGTGATACGTCGACTCGAAGCACACATATGTATCAGCATGGACACTAGCAAATAGTTCGGCGCTTCGCATGGCAGTAACTCAAGTTCTCATCAAATCATGGCATAATCATTAAAACTTTTTGGGCATTTGCCCTCTTAGGTCTATCTGAGGTGTGCCTTTCTGGGATGGCACACAAGCTTTCCATCCGCACGGTCTTCACCCAATCCATAACAAGTCATTAACCGATTTCTCATCTAAAATCCCGCTTCGCTGAAAACTTTTCCGTTGAACAAGTCGACAATAACATCCAAGTGGTTGTCGATGCAAATTTAGCTGACGTACTTAGGGATGGTCTCCAAGACACCATCCTTCTTGATCAGCTCCATGGCCTTAGTCACCTCGTCCAGGAAGCGCTGATCACTTCGCAAGTCGTCACCGAACAGCTCGCGGACGCTCAGGATAGAACGGGGGTCCGGGCCGCCCTCCTTGGCGAGAGCCTGAAGCTTCTCACGCATGGGGTCGTCAACCTCGAACTTGTTGCCCTTGTCATCGACACCGTTGATGTAGATGAACCAGCCAGCGGCGACGAAACACAGACGTCGGAAAGGGCCAGTAACCCAGATGTTCTCGGCAATGGAGGGCATGATGAACTGAGGAATCTTGCCGGATGCGTTAAGGGCGACACGGGGGATCTGGTCCATGATGGTGGGGTTGGAGAATCGCTCCATCAGAGTGTTGCAGTACTGGTCGATATCGACACCAGGAATCTCGGGTAGAAGAGGCTTGACCTCCTCCTGCATCATCTGCCAGACAAACTTGCGGTAGATGGGGTTCTCCATGACCTCGTGGACGTACTTGAAACCAGCAAGCTGTCCGGGGTAGGCCATAGCGGAGTGACTGGCGTTGAGGAGACGAAGCTTGTGCTTCTCGAACTGCTCGACGTCGTGAACATCGGCAACGACCTGGACACCGACCTTTTCGAAGGGAGGACGGCCATCGGCGAACTTGTCCTCGACAACCCACTGCATAAAGGGCTCGGTCACAACGGGCCAGGCGTCCTCAATGCCGAAGTTCTCGGCGAGTGACTTGATGTCGTTCTCGGAGGTGCTGGGGGTGATACGGTCAACCATGGCGTTGGGGAAAGCACCCTCCTCGGCAATCCACTTGGCAAGCTCAGGGTTCTTGAGCTTGGCGAAAGACTCGAGCATGTTGCGGGTGATGCTGCCGTTCTTCTGCATGTTGTCGCAAGACAGAACGGTGAAGGGCTTCAGACCCTGCTGGTGACGGCGGGCAAGAGCGGCGTAGAGGAAGCCGAATGTACTGATGGGAGCGTTTTCGTTCTCCTCCTTGAGATCGTGCTGGATGTCAGGGTGCTCATCCTTCAATTGATGGGTGTTCTCGTTGTAGTAGTAGCCACTCTCAGTAATAGTGAGAGAGACGATGTGTGTGTCGGGATGAGCCATCTTTGCAATGACGGCCTCACGGTCATCAGGGGCGAAAATGAAGGAGTTGATGCTGCCGACGACGTCGGCGAAGCTACCCTTTGCAGAACGCTCAATGACGGTGTAGAGGTGGTCTTGAGCGTTGAGGACATCGCGCATGGCGGCATCGTTGGGACGCAGGCCGATACCGCAGATGGCCCAGTCGCGCTCACCGTGCTTCTCGAGCAGCTTGTCAACGTAGACAGCCAGGTGAGCTCTGTGGAAACCGCCGACACCGACGTGGACGATGCCCTCCTTGAGTGACTTGCGGTCGTAGGTTGGAACCTGGACCTTTTGGTCTCCTTGCTGTGACGCAATGGTGGAGAGGTTGTTGCTGGTGAGCTTTAGGCGTTGTGTCATTTTGGCTGTGATTTTTTTGGTGTGTTTGGGGAGAGAGTTAGGGGGGTATTGGGTATCAGGGAGATGAGATGAAGGAGTAGATTTGGTAGAGGATAAAGAGGAGGAAGTCGCTTTTTGGAGTTGAGATGAATGAAGAAAGGTGAATGAGGTGAGATGAGGTCGAGTTGTTGAAGAAAAAGGGGAATTAAGTTGTTGAAGAATGAGGTCACCGCTGGATTGAATTGCTGGCCGCTGCATGTGGGTGCTGACCGCCCGGGTTATCTATGAATCCAGACTCCAGTTGAGTGAGACCTTGAAGGGGAAGTAGCGGAGCGGGGGATAAGTTTTTCGGCTCGGCCACAGAGATTTCGAAGGTTCCCCCGTGTTCGGTGGACTCTTTGCCGTTGCCTTTGTCAGTTGCCCACCACTAACAGCTATTGCAGTGTATCCTTCTCTCTCTTCTCGCTCTTCTCCTTAGGTCGCGTTGTGGCTAAAAATTCAGTGGGTCTTGTTTTCTCCAGCGAGTTTGTTATGGGGCCTGTGACGTGAAAGGGCCCCATAGTTTAGCTCTATCGGCTTATCATAGCTCTGCTTGAATCAGAATCAATCAATCAATCTTGCTGCCTATCATCCTGCCATTCAATTGAGGGGGACCCTCTTCTATTTTTTCCCTGGTGGCGAATGATGCAAGATTTTCATTCAATCTTTAATTGTTCCTTGAAAAATTGAAGAATCTGTTGCAGAATTTGATCAACAGTAGTAGCAACCATGATGACACATCGTCATCGGGCAAAAAGAAAAAATGGGATCCCATCTTGGGTCGTCCACGTCGTCATAGCTATTCGTTATCAATTGTTCCTTATCGCAAAGAATAATAGCTTCATTCAACTAAAGGGAGCTACAGTGGATACCTACCTAACTCACGTTTCCCCCCTCCTTCTCCCCCCGAAAACAAGCTTGCGCACGTTCATCAAATCCAACCCTGAGGGTATCGTGGGGGTTGGCTTGAATTCTACCCTGGGGAAATTCCAAATTGTCCATGTGATCATTCATCCATGTCAGGGACAAAAGTCAGCCTCATGCTTGCGGCTCTCAACGCGATAGGTCCGGTCCCATGACTTGCTGTTGAGCTGAAAATAAGCAGGGGTAAGCTGAGCTTCCCGGTCCCTGAAACAGCGGTCAACTGTAGCTTGTAGGCAGCAGCATAAAAATTTCCAGTTCTACCCCAAAAAAGGACAGCTCGCAATTGAGACAATTGACTTTTTAGCTCAGTTGTAACGAAAAAAGTCAATCTTGTTTCCCAAACATCAACAAATTTGTCAGCCTCATAATCTAATAATTTTGTTGAATTGCGATGCGAGACGGAGACATCACCGATTGTACAGTGAAGTGCTGTCAAGTCCGAAACTCGGAGCAGGGCTGCTGCGGGCTTGCGTGTACCGTACTCGCCTGCATGGATACAACTTTGAGACGTCAGATCATCTGGACATCTGAAATTGCAACAAGACTTGGCCAGAATAAAAAAAGCAAAGCTGCGGTGTCGAAAGAACCTTCAGGGTCAAAGTCATTGAGAGTGACACCTTTCGACTTTCACTTTAAGCCTTCAAGGCTTTTGGAGGCGTATACTTCACATTTCTACTTGTGACTTGGTATCGTAACCCCAAACACCACCCATGCATATCAACGATAGTTAATCACGTTTTCTGGTGTTATGCAATCTGCAATGATCGGGGAATCATCTCGTGCCGTCACGACAACTTGCCCAGCTTGCGACAACCCATGTTGTGACCTCGTGAGAACGCGAACAGGAGCATGCAGCTGCGGTAAAGGGGGTTGACCAGGCCGTCCACCTACAGTTTGATTGAGAAAGGGGTAACATCCATAATCTAGCCGAGATGACTTGGCCCTTGGTAGATGCCTCAAGAACAGAGTCTCCTATGCAACATCGATTTGCGTTGCGCACATAGCTTCGTTGGTTGTTGAGCATATTTTGCAACGCCTCAAGCAGGGTTTTCTGTGCAATCGGCGAATTATTACAGTAACCATATAGAATATCGAAGCACGGTGTTCATATATGACCTGTACACCTGTGGATCGATATTGCTTGCATGTTCTCCAGCTGGGTTGGGTATGGAGGCGCTATAAGAGCAGGGCACCATCTATCGGATCGTGGAGTACTCGCTTTCGTAGTGATCAGGCTACAACGGTCAAGTTTCTGTGTATTTTCCAGCTCGCTTTCCCTTATTCACTTGGCCACTTCGCCACTTCGAAAACCACACCAGTGGCTGGGCCCGGGATCATGGTACCTCATCTCAGGCGATCTTTGGAGATCGCCTCGGTAATCTTGTTCTAGAGATCTTCAACAGGGATACCAATGCCCCTCTACTGCATGAAGGGCTCAACAGTGCCACAGTGTCCTGCACAACGGAGCATACGCATGGACGGCAGAGAAAAGCTCAACTCCACTCTAAGCACTCTCAATCTTGGCCTGCAGAGAGACTTCGTCAGGCCCTTAGCGCTTGGACAGTGGGAGGTCTTATAAGAGCCCGCTTTCGCGGCAGTGGGAAGTCTGGGTGTATCGTCTGTTATCGATACTGCTACGCTGCACGAGGCCAACTCATTCTCAAAACCGAACATAACATCATCACCGCCCTCATAATCGAGCCATGGAATGCCCTACATGCTGATGGCATGCTAAAACTATCATGGATGCATATCATGAAAATCATGGCGACGAGAAGGAGGCTCCGGCATTGTCACAGAGATGCCACAAATTCCTGCCGCCAGAGCGATGTCGACGATCTCAGCAGAGTTTTGAGAACTTTAACAATAAGACCTTCGGCTATATCCGCGGAGGTTCTCAATGTTTTCAAGGTCCGCTCTGACATTGATAGCATCCCGACTTGTTTGTCTTAGGTAGTCTGGATCAGCTCCTACGATCAGTGAGTTAAGTAAGCGCACGGGAAGAGGTGACGATGCCCAGCCAGAGAATGATTGTTTCAGGGCCATGACTGGAGACAGAGGAAGTCTGCACTCGGTGCCAGTGGTGTCAACAACAACGTCTGTGAGACAATGAGCTACTGAAACCTTCTGCAGCGGTTCTCGGCGAGCTTTATACAAGGTATAGGGAACTTTCAGTTTGATCATAAAACACATCACTACCCGCGGACTGGGAAAGACTGTGCTCCTGCGTCACCTTGGCTCTGTCACTCTGCAAAGTCTTTCGAGGGAAAACGTCAATACACTTTGGCCTTCTACTTTTAACCCAAAACTTCTGGGAAATTTCGCGCCCACGGTTGAATAGCAGAAACATACTGTCGGGAGGTTCCCTACATCTCGCCAATACCAACATTGGCAAGGGAGACTAATCTGTTACAGTGGTCGAGTAATGAATGATGAAGAAGTTGCCGTACTTGAATGCTTTGTGAGTCATACGTGTTCAAAGTTGAGTTAATGTATGCGATTTCTGCACCTTAAGTTATAGAGTTTTAACTCAAGAGGACCATTTCCTATCTGACTGCAGCATAGAAAGTAACTCCGATAAAGGTTTGTGCAAACAAATTCTGGCCTTTAAAAGGCTGCAGAATTGCCTTCTTTTCTTTTTCGTTTTCACCTTCCCATCACGCGATTCGACAACAAGATGAGACTTCGCAGCTCAGGCTTCCTCGAGTGGTCATCTCTACCACCAGAGATCCGCCACTTGATTTTAAACACAATAGTCGACTTAAGGAATCCAGGCTGGTCTTCTTTAGCATCCGTGTCCAAAGAGTGGCAAAGCGTCATTGGAGCACGGAACATGGCTAAGCTAAAGCTTCGATCACTATCCTCCGTAGAAGGTTTCGGAATGATTACTCGACAAAAAGACCTTGTACGGCATATTTACCTCAACATTGAGCTACCGAGGTACAGTTGTCTTCTTTGCAGTAGACGTTCTGTTGCCTTTCCAGTTCTGGACAACGACCTTGTGATGGAGTGGGCAATTCGTACGATATTGTCTACTCTTAGTACTTGGAGGACGACAGGTCCTTTAACGTTGGAACTCAACGCGACGTCTGCCAGTGATACGGAGCACTGGGCTGCGAATCTTCGTTTTGATGACGATCATGATGCGTGCTATCAAGACTTGTGTGCCCCAAAAACTAGGAGGCATGACCCTGTGCACGGATGGGAAAATGGTCTCCAAGTAAAACCCCCGTCCTTCCGTGCAATGCAGCAAGTGTTTTGGCCTGTTGTACTACCTCACAGACTCCACCCGGAAAATCCTATGCATGTAACCGCAGTTACTTGCTTGATGATACGCCGTCAATTTCGCCGTTTCATTCTTCCTCACAGCCTAGACAGCTTATTGTCGCGATTTGGTTGCCTGGCAGACATCATATATGAGTCATGGTCACCATCATATACATATACTATTCCGTGGGGGGCCTTTGGGTCCAGTTTCTCTAGTAAGTTTATCTCCCCCGTGAGAAGCCGATGTGCTAATAATCTTGCGAAAAGAACATCTGGGAGTGGTTGCCATGCCTTTGCCTAAAACACTCAAGAGGCTAATCCTATTCCGAGATTCCTATGAGTATCTTACAAAGTGTCTGAAGCAGGGCCGGATTCACCAGTGGATGCTAAGCAACCGAAACTATACGGATATTGACAATGCATCCAATAATGCTCAGAATCTAGCCCAGACAAGCCTGAGACTTGAAGAACTTTCTGTTTCGTTTCTTGTCAATGCTGAGGAATTCTTCGCAGCCTGTGGGGAAGGATGGACATGGAATCGTCTTCACTCCTTGGCCCTGACTTCTAACATTCTAGAAAGTGGAAATAGTCACCAGAAGGATATCAATAACCTATTGCTTAACATGGCAAGAGTTTCATCACGGATGCCTATGCTGAAGACCATGGTACTCTGGTCCGGGAGTCAAGGAAACGCGTGTGCGTTCATGTACACCAGGAAGGAGTACTATGCCCATGTGATATGGCGAGGAACACGGGACCTGGATTTCAGCGCGGAGGTCCTGGAAGCATGGGGGGAAATTGCCAAGCTCCAATCTTTGGAGCTCGAAATCAGACATGAGCACATTCAAGAGACGATCAGGTCCCATGGGGATGCCATATATCATCTTAACTTGCCCTGCCAAGTTATTGAGCCTACGTCACTCTGGCAGATCCGAATGGAATGTGCCTAGATGCCCAACGAGCTTTTATCGCTGGCCGTCTTGCTACATCAAATGAAGTTGGCGAATCTCTCAACTGTTTGATCGGAAGCATTCGGTTGAAAATGAAGCGGTTAGACTAATTAGTTGAAATTAATTAGTTAAGGCGAATTGATTTAGACGAATGGTCATGAGGAAAGCAGATGGCGATCGAGAAAGTATGGGTGTATGGCATAGTTGATCTCCGTATTTCGTTCAGTAGCTACGATACAAGTCCGCCAACCTTACACTGCTACTCCTTCGAACTGTTCTGCGGCCGTATTTCGGCGATTCTTCTTTTCATTTCGTAGTAGATAGGTAAGCCAGGTGTTCACAACCTCTCATATCCATCTAGCAATCATAACCACTATGCTTGATCTGTCTTCAATACGACAATACCAGAGATGAATTCTTTGGTAGTAAATACCTTGCAGCGTCATTAGAGCTTCATAATTGGTTCTAGTACAGCCTTAAAAACCTCAGCACCCAGTGCAGCCAATCCCATCGATGCAATAATGCCGACAGCCGAAGGATTCAAGCCAAGGATTTCAGGGTTGTTTAGATAAGGCTGGATAAGAAACAATTTACTCCGCTATCCGTTACATCGTGACAATCACTAACCGCCTAGCTAGGAAATTAGATTTCTAGACATTGTCGTATTACTTGCCGGCTTCCCATTCTTGACACTGGCATCGTCATACTGTCTAAAACCAGCTACAAAAGGACTGATCTACAGAAATATTTTCTGAGATCGTGAGAAGATAAACCTCTTGGCATGATATAGATATGTCTATCCACTGTTGTAGTAACATTGTAGGGCTTCTTGGACGATTATGTCGGCGCATAGTATTGCGGCAGATTAAGTATGGCGGGACTCCTGCCAGCTCGGCGGTGGCTGGGAGCCCAACTCTGATCCCTTCGTCATGTTCTCTCCTAACCAAGATAACCGTGGTGGTGGCGGCTACTATTGTGTCGTTGGAACATGCAGAGCTCAGGGCGACAGCTACTGGGACTACAACGGCCGTGCTGGCGGTCCTTAGACTGGTTCACTTTGTGAGCCTTGATTTGGTTCAGTTCCAATACTAGAAACCCCACCGCTTTCTCAGAAGCGAAACTTCAATAGGGCATCTTTAGTGGCTGGTTTTCGTTATTTCTAAACGCAAGTGCAAGGCTGCATAGTAATCACAGGTACAATCATTGCTCTAATCACCAAAATGTTCTGGGTGGAGTGACACACTTGGAGGTTGCTCTCAAGTAGGACCGTTCAGCCACAACGTACCTAAGTGTATCGGTGGAATACTACGCCCGTCAAGAAGGTGTTGGAACAACTGGGTCTAAAATGGCCTAAAGCTTACGTACAGCTTCCGTCTCTGATAATCCCAGTGGGTTGACCTTTAATCGATGTGACAGAGGTTCTATGCGATAATAGAATGAAACATATATTGGTCTACCACGATCCTTGCGAATCTCGCCCATCTGAACTCCTACCGCTCTTTTTATGTTCATGAACTATCTCAACGACATTAGAAACCACGATACCTTTTTGACCGTGTCCTTGCCTCTCAGGATCCAGATTGGCCATGCTGTGCGCTTCGGCCTTAACTATGCGCTCTTCACTATCGTTGAACGACATGTTACCAGAAATTGGATTCGCAGTCGGAGGTCCACGTCGACTTGGATCATTACTCTTGCCACTTCGACCTCCGCCACCGATAGTCTGGAAGCCAGAGGGGTTTTGATATGACGTCTTCTGCGACGAGCGCAGCATGGTTCCGAAGACAGGAGTCAACCAGACTCTGAACAACGGGAAAAGGATTGGTAGATTAGTCGTCATGACAGCGACAAAAGCTTCGCGGGTTCCCCATGACCCGGCCAACTGGGCTCCATTGACTGGATCCTGAATGATATCAGCTATGAGCAATACGACCAAATTCACGGTTGAAACATACCACTAGAACGAATACGCTTTTCAATGTAGCGCAAACAAGCACAAAAATGCCCGAGCCGAGCACGATGCTGGAAGCAATCTTCTTTATCGTCTTTAGGCTGGATCCCCAAAGCATCGGCAGAGGGATAGCGATCAGATATATGTCGGTCGAGACGTTGGATGCGAATGAGGCCCAAACGATGGGCTTCGAGATAGCGGGCTGACAAGAATCTGCAATAGAAGGTAAGAGTATGCTTTGATGAGAGGGAGTGGTAAAGCTTACTGCCAGGGTCGGGGCTGATCTGCCAGTAGTTACTAAAGGGCTGACAGCCAGCGAAAACAGCTATCATTGTTGCGACGAAGGTACCGATTACCAAGCCGAAGCCAACATATATCCGAAAGCGATACGATCGACCAAGTCCATTCTAAGAAGGTCAGCCCCAGATTCAGATGGGTTTGACTGAGATACCTACTGTAAGTCGAGTATAAAAGTAAAGCATTGATAGTTTCAGAGACCAGATGAGGGCGGAGTAAATGGTCCAACCAGCAACTTGGATCTTGGAACCGATTACCCTATCAGTACGATTTAGCATAAAGTCAAGTCAGACATCAATAGCTTGAACTTACCTAAAATTGTATTCCGGATCATTGGGGGACAGCGCAGCACGTTCTGCTTCCGTCATTCCATTATTCGCTAGGCCGTGCGCTAGTATGCCGATGTTGTATGCAAGGGTCGTCTGGATCGTGTAAAAGATCTACAGAGGTTAGATCCGTGAGCGAATGTTGATAGAACGATACTAACAATACTTATGGCCATTAGATAGTCTTCGGCCTGGAGACTTCTGAAGCCATCTACCCGCATTCGGGCATAGAATCTGAGAAACGTCGCGCTGACGCCCACCGCATACAGCGTCCAGCTTTCGGTCACAGCATCAGACATGCTCGCTTATCAGAATGACCAGATCTGTCATAAAAGACAGAACAACAAGAGAAAAAAAAAGAAGGAATGAAAAGAAGGAATGAATATGGAAAGATCGACAACGCAGGCACATGGGAGTCGCCTGCCGGACACTTGGCCCCATATGTAGGTAAAGATTCAATTTAGCAGGAAGGATCGTCATCCCATATCCATAGAAACACGAGCTGAAGCTTCTACCGAAAAACAAGACATGTGCATATGTACCCCTGAGATTAGCGGATGCGTATCCGTAGCAGTCAGTATAGCACCTTGGTGCACCGTCTGGATGGATTGACATTGAGTTTGTTAGTGGGTTTGTTGATGTGCCAGGATTCGGGTTTTAGCAGGGAATGAATCCTACAGGCTACCGTGCCTGACGCTAACAATGCTGATGCAGAGCTAACACCAACTAAACTTAGCTGAAAGAACAAAAATGCCGCGCCAAGAGCCGCATTCATTGCCAATTGCAAAGGATGATGAAATATTATACGGGATTTTACGAAGCCACGCACATAATAGCATTGAATATAGATAATTGCAGTACGCTTTGGTCTTAGCTAACTCATTCCGCATATCCGTACGGAGATAAACCATAAAGTGGAAGGTGACATTTGACATTCTAGCCCTGCCTTATTCTTATTACATCCCAAAGAGCTAACAAACTTAATAGCATGGATCCTTTACATAACAGTTAAGTCACATTTCAGGCTCACCTAAAGGATGCCGTAATAACTCAAAGCTAAGATTCCACTTTGAACAATACGTTACCATAGATCGCTGTCAAAATTCACAAGCCATTGCAACAACTGGAAGACACCTGTTGGCTCGGATACCTCGGTAGCTCTCAATCGCGTCAATTATCCGAGATCGATGTCTCTTGGCAGTCTTACTCTAATTTGCAAGATTCACATTCAGATCCATCGTTTCCTTCGGCGAATTGGTATCAAAGCGCATGATTACAGCTCGTCTCTTCTACCAACGGCCTGTCACCTCTCCATTCATTTCCTTAACTGCAATTTCCAGAAGAGCAAGTGAGGAAGGCAAATAATGTCCCGAAATACTCCACAAATGTCTCAACTAGATGATTTCCCGTGCCGGGAACCCGGTCCGTAACCACTGCGTTAAGCGTGGATCCCCGTGGGCGCAGTGGCTGGAAGATCTGGGCGAGATATCTGGTCCAAACCTCCGGTCTCTGCACAAGAGTGGAGGAACTAATCGGTGCGACCCAGGACGAAGGAAGAGACTGTAGTGGTTAGATCAATTGCAGCTGAAAATGAGAGCAACGGCAAGGATATTCTCGTCCTGCCCAGTTTCTCGGCGCCCTTTTTACACGTAAGTACCTCGGCTGTATGACCAACTCGAGAGCAGTTTTCGACATGCATGAGGTTATGGGGCTAATGCTGGAAATAGCGAGGCAACCCAACAAGCCTTTTCATGCAGGTTAAATAAACCTCCTGGCCCACGTAGTAGCATGAGATCCTTTGACTAGAGGGGTTTTCCAACTTGGGATCTAATCTTCCTGCTTTACTGTGTGCTGCATTTCTTTCACGATGCACTTCACTATGAAGCTTGTTGCTGCTGTCACAGCGTGGGCTGCTACAGCTACATGCGCAGCCACTCCATTTATTCGCAGTGACGCTGCTGGGACATGTTCCGATGACCTTGGTCAGCTTGGCAAGAAACTGTCAAAATCAGCCAAGATCTACTGCCCCGGGTCGCCTGAGTTTGAGAAGGCCACCACTCGCTGGTCTGTTTTGGACGCTCCCAAGGTCAACATTGTGGTTGTCCCTGGCACAGAGCAGGATGTCGCAAAGACGGTAAGTGCTTTCATGTCGGATCAATTGCGATCATATCTAACATGTTGATTTTCAGGTCAAGTACGCCAACTCGAAGAGTCTGCCTTTCCTCGCTTACAACACAGCCCATGGAGCTATCACCACCCTTGGGCGAATGGACCATGGTATCGAAATTTATCTCAACCAATTGAACACAGTTGAAGTCGCTGTAGACGGCAAGACTGTTACTATTGGTGGTGGTACGCGATCTAAAGAGGTCACGGACACTCTTTGGGCAGCCAACAAACAAACTGGTATACCTCAACGCCTTTCTTCTCTTTGTTTGGAGTTTGATTATAGTACTAACCCTCTATAGTCACCGGAACCTGTGAGTGCGTTAGCTATATGGGTCCTGGTCTTGGAGGCGGACACGGTTGGCTCCAAGGTCATCACGGTATCATTGCAGATCAGTGGGTCTCTATGAACATCGTCTTGGCCGATGGCTCCCTCAAGACAATTGATAAAAACTCCGATCTTTGGTGGGGCCTGAAGGGCGCCGGCCACAACTTTGGTATTGTGACATCCATCACATCCAAAATTTATGAGATTCAGCACCGTGACTGGGCTATTGAGACTCTTGTCTTTAGTGGTGAGCAGGTTGAGAAGCTTTACGATACTGCGAACGAGCATCTGCTTCGTAAGCAGCCTGAAGGCGTTATCAACTGGAGTTATTGGGTGCACGATCCCACTGCTGATCCTGAAAACGTGAGTATTTTGAGTGGTCCATATCTGTCTATTTCTAACAACTACAGCCTATCATTCTTTTCTGGCTGATCCAAGAGGGTGTCAAGACCATCGACCCCAAGATCTCCAAGCCCTTCCACGACCTTAAGCCCATTGCCATCACTCCTGAATCCGGAGATTACCGTGACCTCGCCAGGTGGACACAGATTGACATCGATGCCATCCCATGCCAGAAGAATGGCCTTGTCAACCCCCGTTTCCCACTCTACCTAGAGGAGTACAACGTCGCCGCCATGAAAGACGCATGGAAACTTTTTGCTGCTGAGACCAGCCCCCAATCTCCCTTCAACACTTCTATTTTCATGTTCGAGGGTTATTCCACCCAAGCTGTGCGCGGTACCCACGCAAAGGACTCTGCTTTCGCCTTCCGACACGAGAATATCCTCACCGCTCCTCTAATCACTTACAAGCCCGGTGATTCCGCTCTTGATGAGAAGGCAGCTAAACTCGGCAATGACCTGCGTCATATCCTTCACAAAGCTTCTGGCCAACGGCACATGAGTGTCTATGTTAACTATGCCTATGGAAATGAGAAGCCAAGCGACTGGTATGGAAGTGAGATCTGGAGACAGAAGCGTCTTCGAAGCTTGAAGAGCAAGTATGATCCTGAGGGCAAGTTCAGCTTCTTCGGTCCTGTGGCGTGAATCTGATAAGGTCACTATCCTCTGATGAACAATATATTTAATAGACATAATTGCCATTCTTTAAAGCATGCTTTTTCGATTTCCCGTACCCGAGCCACACGAATGCCATGAGAAATCACTAGATAGACAAATAAATCTTTGCTAGCCCATCTATTCCCCGCCATGCGCGATGGCAGGGTATCATTAGAAATCTGACAAGGCTGATAGCGAAACACAAGACCAGTCGAAACTTCTCGGATATGACCCACATCAGCTAACTATTTCCCTTCGTTTGACAAGGATGTGCTCATGGTATTAGTGTGTATGAGAGGCTGAAATGAAATGGTAGACGGTCGGAAAAGTATCTTTGAAGTTATTGGAGTAGAAATAATGGCAAGATTCATTTAGGTTTGTTGACGACTGCATGCTTGCAAATTTAGCAATCCAACGACAGATATCCAACGACAGATATCAAGTAGGCTGAGTGATACAGCCTCTCTACCGGAGCACAGCTGGGAATAAGCATCTGACATGGAGTTGGATCTGACCATTAACCAATTGAGGGCAAGCGGCCACACCCATATTGAGTTACAACCTTGATGATTTCTGCTAACACTGAGTATGAATGAAAAGATTATTGTAATCGACTCGAGCTGACACGAATCCTCCTCTCATGAGATTTATGAAAGTATCACCTTCAATAAATATGTCTCGATCCTATCCAGCCTTATTGAAGATGAAAAGATAAAAATTTTGGTCGCCTCCATCATAACCATCAGATCAGGATCAAAATAAGGCTGGCGCCTAACGCGGAGCAGAGTTCTCAGTTTGTCCACCTACACGCACTCTTGACCTTAAAAGTCGGATATCGATCCTATTCTGGGATATGCTGTCAGCAATCCCCCCCAAGCCATCAACGGGGTCCCTCAGGATGATATTGGTGGTTGGGGGCCGTTTTATGGACTGTGTGCTACCAAAAATGAAAAAGCTGAAAATGAACCTTGCACATTCATTTGGGGGCCATTTTAATACCAGAAAATATTTGAGCAATCTCTTTACAATTTTGTATGTTTGCGACTGCAACACGAGATGAGTTATTCTTGCTGCCTTGTGGTGGCTTGGGTGTCAGCGTGCCATTCGTTTCAGTTTGGGTAATGGTGAGGCTCTAAAGCGGCCGCCTAGTAAGCTGTCAGCCTTCTTACTAACATTTGTACTAACGGGTTTATATACCAGCGTTACAGATACTTCAGAGCATGTGAAATTTCTTTTGTTCTTTTCTTCATTGTTTCTTCCCTAAACCTGTTTGCCCTTGACTGGTATACTGAAAGACACACCGAGCGAACAGAAAGACATTAAGCTACCAAGATGGTAAAGTGAGTACTTTAGGTTCCCCATCTAGATACTGTAGCCGTATCTGGCACATCGTGACTCTGTAACTGACATCAATGGTTCCCAGTCAACCACCCAAGAAGACAGCAGCCAAAGCCCTCCCGGCTGCTGGTGCCCAACGACCTCCAGCCGGCCGTCCAGCTCAAAAGCCTGTACAAAGACCCGCGGGCTACCAACCAGTCACAGCACCAAGACCTGTCGCGACAGGTCACCCTGTCGTGGGAAGACAGCCCGCCCCTAATCAAGGAATGCAAATGGCACAGATGAGGCGATCGCAACAACCACACCCCCAAGGAAGACCGGCTCAAGGGCCAAGACCTGCCCAAGCGGTGAGACCAGGACCACCCAAAGGACACCAGGCAAGACCTCAACAAGTTCAACATCGACCAGTCCAGAAAGCTGGTCATGCACCAGCGCCACGCCCAGTCCAAGGCCACGCTCAAGGTCATAAGAGCGGAAGCTCCTCAAACATGAAAGCTGCTGCTGGTGGCGCCGCTGCCGGAGTAGCACTTGGTGTAGGAGGCGCTGTCATATACAACCAGGTGACCAACAGTTCAACCAATGTTGTCAACCAAGAGCTCAACAGTTACTCGTCCGAGAACAACAACTGGCAGTACGACAGCTACGAGCAAAACAATTACCAGCAAGACAACAACAACTACTACTACGATAACGACGGTAACTACTACGATAGTGACGGCAACTATTATGAAAACCAGTCCTCCGACCACGAGGGCTACCAATATGATAACTATGACCCTGACGCCCGATACGAGAGTGATGGCAATAACAATCAGTATGACAATGAGCCCAGCGGTTATTCGCAACCTCCTGCCCAAGACTACCCGACAGGCAACAATGAAGGCGAAGATCCTGGCTGCTGTGGCGATTGTGGGTGTGATGGATGTTGCGACTGTGACAATTGCTGTGAGTGTAACAACTGCTGCGATTGTGATGAGTGCTGTGGATGCTGCGGAAGTGACGATAAAGGGAACGGCGGCTGCGTGGTCATGTAATAATATGGATATAATGATTGGGGTTTATTGTATACGAGAGTTGGACGTCGGTGATGACTTATATAATGATGATTTGCGATCGGAATTTTCACTATGCTGCTGCAATTCGTGATCGCAGGTAAGGGCGGAATTAAGCAAGGTCAAATGAAACGGGTTATGAGAACGAGTCATAATTATCTCTCAATCTTGACTAATAGGAACACAGCCTCAAGATACATAGCTAAGTGGAACAAATGAAATTTCCCTCCGTACCATATCATATGGGATGTCCACCCTATACCCTCGCCATTCTAATGGCAGAAGAAAGGGTCAGCTTCTCATTTATACCAACCGGGTCAGATTCGACGATAGGAGCAAGCGTCGCAACAGTAACATGTGGCCATTTCAGACCATTGAAATCCAAGAACACCATCTGAGAGTACTGTATCTGGGTATAGGCCACAGTGACAGTCTTGCGGGATGATGGGATCTCAACCTCCTTGTCGATAACGAACACAGGCACAGCATCCCTGGGATCTCTGGCAACCGGGGAAACTGTGTCGCCAACTTTCATGGACGGGTCAAGTTCCACTTCGGCCTGGATCTTGGACACCCAATATTGAGCCGTTACGTCAACAGCATTGGCGTTGGCGCTGTTATTCTTCGCTGAAGCATCTCGCTTCAGACCTGCGTCAGCACCGATGTTGAAACCAATGTTGGTTGTTCCACCTCCAAAAGCCCCAGGTGGTGCGTTGGTGGAAACAATAAACATGGTGTTATGGACGATATGCTTTCCTTTATTGGCCTCTCGCAGAATGGTGTTTGGATCATCAAGGATCTTCTGCGTAATGGTTCCATTCTCCATGAAGAGAGTCAGGTCTTGAGGGAGACGACGAGTCCTGTCGTCATCGGCGTCTTGACTTCTGAATCGTGTCTTTGCCTTTTTAATCTCGACTTCAACTGGGCCTTTGCCGAGGGGAAGCAAGATCGGGGTGATGTCGATTTCAGGAATCTCGGGCGCGCCTCTTTTGGTGATGGAGGGCTGGAACCCTTGGGCGTTGATTGTGGTGCCGTGAGGAATAGATCCCATACGGCAGAATGAAGGAGGGAGCTTGGGCATTTCTTCTACCTTAGGAACGCGCATCCAGAGTCCGGGCTCGAAGTGGATTCCAGGAGGTTCAGCAGGTGTAGGCTCTCCCTTCGGCGCTGGCATAGCATCAATGATGGTTTGCGTATATGGTACGCCAACGAGTGTTATGTCGGCCTGTTCAAAGAGTCCTCGGTTAGGAACATCCTCAAGGACTTTCCCGAACACTTGGGTCTCTCCAGTCAAGTTTAGTTGCAAGACATTGTCGTCAATGTCCGTCGGCTCTTTGTCAAACGTGGTCTTAGTCTTTCGACTTGAAGGACGGAAGATGGTGTTGAAGCCAAAGCCCCGGAAGGTTCCCTTGAACTCTGCTAGGGCATCCATAGAAGGGGGAGGAGGTGTCTTGCCGTCAGCATCATCGACGCCGTTATTGGTATCTTCTTTCTGGTGACCATTTTGTACCTTGCCATTCAGCTGAAGCTTGGGCTGAAGAACAGTTGGTCTGTAACTGAAGGTATCAGGAAAATCGATCTTGACGATGGGAGCAGCAGGAGCGAGGTCCTCGAGAGTTGGAGCCATGGTCGATAATGAAGACAGGGTGACAAGTAGAGGGTGATGGTTGATGGAGAAGGATGAGGACAAGAGTCTTATGGGAATAAGAGAATTGGTTCACCTTTTATCTTCCCATGGCGACAGGCCTGGTTGAAGAGGGAGGCCCGTTCCGCCAGTTATTCACGAGCGACACGACAATGCCCGGACGTACCTCGTTCGTCTGTAAAACAGTCAAGCACCTTGTTTCAACATTGCTGCGTAATAGTCAGTCTAGAACTCTCAGCCAGCCATGATACCACAAAAATATCATGCTGAGACTGCTTGACCGCTCAGCCTCGAGTTGCCCTGAGAATGTGACTATGCGCCAATAGATGATGCTGGACTAACACAAGTTCAACAAATGACCAATAAAATCAGATGCAAAGGGCTGGGTAAGCGAAATACGCTCAAGAAGACTCTCAGCCTCAACGTTTCCGTCCTAGTCGCATAACTATCGTGCGGGGTAGTGAGTAACGAGCGTATTCAGCAGACTCGTGGCATGTGATACTAAGCCCTGTTGAGGGGACTAGTATCAGAAGAATAGAATTCACTCTTAACTCAGAGCGCCACAGTGAAAACAAAATGTGATACATGATCCATCAGTGTATATTGTCATCTTTCAGCCGCAATCAGGCGGCGGAAACTAGTGAGGTACTTTCATATAGCTCTGCATCTGAATGGATCAGAAATGGTATTTCAGCTGTTTGTTTCGACGCCATGTCTGTGACTTCAGAGCCAGCCGCAGCGGCTTTGCCGTTTTGGAAGCATCGAAATGTCCAGAACGCGGTATCCATTTCTATGTCTTAGGTCGCAACTTGCTCGTCCTATGATTGGTGCTGGTGCTTTAAGCCCTGTCGATATAGTTCGTGCACAGTTCATTGAGGAAAGACACGATTCGCTGTTAGACGAGCCACGCAGACTTTCAGCGAATCGAGCTAGGGGTGGTAAAAAGGCTAAGGACGAACGCTTAGGGTGCCAGAAATAAAGAGCCTAAGGGCCGATCTTAGCCAGTATATACTGACTGACATATTCTGCTTTTTATGCTAAGTGGGTTGATTTCTTCTGACCTCGGTGCCAAGCTAGACCCTAGCCTTTTCAGAAACGGAAATTGATACAGTTCGTCACGAAAGTTGATAGTTCCAAGCACGTAGATCAAAGTAGACGGCGAAAGATTTTCTTCAGCCAGCCACTCTCATACGGCAGACTCGCCGAGAGACGGTATCATTCCTAGCCCCAGTTTCCTGATCAATACTCCGTAATCAGACCTAGAGGAGACAACTTGCGCGACGCGAATTCCCACCCACGACGGTCATTGGCCAAGAAAGTAGCTGCTGCAGCAGATAGACAGAAGCGGGCTCAAAACCGTATTGAGGATTAGAGGAATGCAATCTTGGTTGATAGAAGACAGCAAGACTCAGCTGGGCATACACCTTGTTCATATGCAGAATATTGTAAGCAAACTCTTAGGCGAGGAACGTGATCTATCTCAGCAGACCTCATAAGTTTTTCCAGGATCATACATAGTCATTGCCCATTATCAGCTGTGCACTCATATAAAAGAGACCTGTCCCCTCAGATTTGAGAAGGACATTTCTCAGGCAGCTACTTCTCATTTATCGACTCATTTCGGTCATCTAATCACCCATTATGGCTACTCAAAACCCCTCAATTGAAGCCCATCAGTTCACCAAGTCCTACAAACATATGTGGGCTCGTGATGTCGCCCAAGCGACAATGAACTATGACTTCAAAGGTGTCATCGACATGGCAAAGCAGTCCGTTCCGGAGGCGTCCAAGATCGAAAGCATTGGTGAGTTGAGAGAAGTGACTAAAGAGCAGACTGGAAATGGCTACATCCCTAGAGCTGAGGGCCAGATCGACGTCGGCATTGTTGGTGCTGGTGTCGCAGGCTTATTCGCTGCTCTTCTGTTTGACTGGCTTAATGATCACCCCAAGCTCAAGGGCAAGGGTTTGAAAATCAACTATGATATCCTGGAAGCTTCTGGCGAGCATAGGCTTGGTGGGCGTCTGTACACTCACCATTTTTCTGAAGCGGCGCACGACTACTACGATGTCGGTGCTATGCGCTTTCCAAATAACTCCATTATGAAGAGGTAAGTTAGAATCAAAACTTTTCTTATAACATTGACTCACGTAACAAAAGGACTTTTCAACTTTTCAAATACATCGGCATCACCCAGGACAGCAAGCCTGGCTTGATCCCCTATTACCTCAAGGATATAAACAACGTATGCCCATCGTACTTCAACGACATCGGTAAGATAGGCAACGTTTGGGCCAAGGAGAATAACCCAGAAGATCCCTACCAGATCAACCGGGGATTGCCCTGCAATGGACAGGTTCCAAAGGAGTAGGTCGTCTCGCAGTGATGATCTTGCAAATAAACGATTAACCTTTTATTATAGTCTTCTTACAGTCGATCCAAACGACCTCGTCAAGGCGGCTCTGGGCGTCTTTTTGGACCACGTCCAGTCGAAATTTGATGAGATTATCAAGGCAAGGAAAGATGGGGAGCAGGAAGAGATACAGGGCGAGAAGTCTCGAGCCTTATGGAGGCTACTGATGAGAGCCGACCACATGAGTGTTCGACAGTTCCTTGGATCGTAAGTGAATCCCCCATACATTCATAAAGAACATACTTTGACCTTCTTAACAGTGGCCAGCAGGCCGAAAAGGACCGGAGAAAGACGTGTCCCCAAGACGGTGACGACTTCCCGCTGGGTCCTGGGTACAACTTCAACACAATTGAGTGGCTTGAGACAGCTACATAGTAAGTTCGCCAGCAAACTTGCATTCGACAACTGCTGACCTTTCAAAGCGGCACCGGCTGGTATGACCAGTCCCTTGCAGAATGTGTCTTGGAGGAACTCGACTTCCATACTGATGATATGGATGACAACCCCGAGACTAAGAACACACAGTACTGGTGGTGCGTCGATGGTGGTGCACAGGAGATCGCCAAGAAAATGGCCACCAAAGTTAAGAAAAATGTTGAGTTCAACACAAGCGTCCAGTCCATCGACGCTCAAGTCAATCTGCGCAAAGAGCGTCAACCCAATGACTTCACCGCCATGAAGATCCGAACCACCAGCACCGATCCTAAAACCAGCAAGGCGGAGAGTAAGGAACGAGAATACTTTGCCATCTTCAACAGCACCACTCTCGCTGCCCTCCAGCGCATGGAGCTCCACGATGCCGGATTGTCCTGGGGAACTAAGCAGGCTATCCGAGCTCTTGGATACGGTGCTTCTTCCAAGGTCGGCATCAAGTTCCGCACTGCATGGTGGCAGAAGGCCCCGTTCAACATCAGCAAAGGCGGAGTATCCCGGACTGACTTGCCTCTCCGTGTCTGCGTGTACCCTTCATACAACATCCAGGCCAATCAGGGCGACAATTGGGACCCCGAGAAGCCAGCCGTGCTTCTGTGCTCTTATACCTGGGGCCAAGATGCACAGCGCATCGGGTCTCTATGCTCTCCAGACACGCCCCATAACGAGGAGGAGCTTAAGAGGGTCATGATCCATGATATTGCGCGACTCCATGCGAGGGACGACTATCCCTTTGAGAAGCTGGTATCATTTCTAGAGGAGCAGTACATGGATCATCATGCGTACGACTGGTACAGAGATCAGCACATGTCAGGTGCATTCGCCTATTTCGGTCCTGGACAGTTCTCTAATATGTGGCAAGAAATCATCAAGCCCAACGCCTTCGGCCAGCTGTACTTGGTAGGCGAAGCTTCTTCTTCTCATCATGCTTGGATTGTCGGTGCTCTTGAAAGCATTATCCGAGCTGTATATGTTATGTTTCAAGGTCTCCAGAACGGAAATAAGAAGTTCGAGGCATATAGTATTGTGCTGGACTTGCTTAGGACGGCACCTACTGATGACGGCGAGGGCTGGGACGACCCGAATGAGGACATTGGTGAGCCTTTGAAGAGAGGCGGCGCGATGCCCAAGGGCTTGCCATTCCATCCTCTACCTGAGGAGATGCCTGAGAGGCAGTACTGCACGCCCAAGGACACGCCTTTGACTGATAATCCGGCGGTGGAGGCTGGCCCTGGGGAGGCCGATATGACTTATGGAGCTGCATTGGCAGCCTTGAGCTTGATTGAAAGTTTCTTTGAGTATGGTTTGGACAAAGTTATTGTAAAGTAGTAGCCCCCGATGAAATAATCTGGCTATCACAGATTGGTCAAGTTCTTTTGTTTTAATCCAAAATATTACATGAAGTAATTTCTAGCAGACCCCCATTTCTGTACGCGCGTTTAACGATGCCTGACCCTATCTGTAAAATGAAAAAAGAATAAAGTCTCTCTCAGTGAGCCAGTCAGGGCAGATGATACGGTGACAGCTTCAAGGGTTCTAGATCCAACGCTATCGACCAAGTGTGGAGGCAATAAAGGATTTTGCAAAAGAGAAAAATGGTTCAACAAGATTAGTACTCTGGGTCGCCCCGGGTTTGATCTGGGGCTGGCCTGAATTCTTCCGTCATCCCTTTTGCTCCCTGACTCACTTCGGCCGTCGCTTAGAGCCAGTCTCACCTTGTTAAGCGTACCCTACATCGAAACAATTGCACATTGAAAAGGATCAGAATTAGCACAATTTGCACTCACAAGGGTTATATCTACAGTCAAGGATGCTGTCATATTTCTCAAAGCTCTACTAGTGTTCTCACCCTTTGTCGTCCTGGTCAGGTTAATGTACATGACGAAAAGGCCCAGTGGCTGATTCTTAAACATGGTACGGAGTTAATCAACTACCGAAGCAAATTCCAACAGAACCCGGATATACCCAAGATAGCTACCGCGAAAACATACTAGCATTTCAGCTGAGTTTGTGAAGGAATTGTCTTTGCACGATTGGTCAATTCTCGTTGCTTCGAAGCTTGTCAATCTACTAAGAATAGATACAGTCACGTGTATATACACGTGACCTTTTTGCTCAAACATGTCTCAGGTTAACATTATCGAAACTGGCTAACCGCTGTAGATACCGTGCGCTCTATTCATATCCTGTCCATTTAGTGCTATAGAGGACTTGAAATCAGCGGTTTTCCTGACCCATAGTACCCTTTTATCCGAACAAATGAATACTAAGTTGCGTTTCTAGTAGCTTGATTCTACAGCCGCTGTTTGGCATATACGTCCTGGCCGCCACCAGGGCACTATGATCTGAAGGACGGGACGGGCAGGTTTCAGCCGCTAAGCTAGCTAATCTCGCTTACAAGAACAACGTCCGACAATACCAAAGCTACTGCCGATAATTTAGCAACTATTGATTCTAGACCTCTTAGATGCAGTAAATATGAGCAACCAACAGCATAAGCTTAAAATAAAGCCGCGGATCTTCCGGGAATGATTATTCGACCACCATAAATTTTTCCATTAGTGCTTAGCACTATTGACTTTTAAGCTCCTTAGTCCTGCGGGCAGCTCGTCACCGACTCGCGAAGCGTGAGGCAGCTGAACAACAAATGCCCTTGGAGCAGGGCTGTCGGAAATTGCGTTTGGGCGCAAAAGCCATAACTTGATAGAGGATAAAAGGATGTTTACGGTTGTGTGATAAACTTGCTCTTCAGCAATCACTGTCTGCGTTGTCACTCTTTCAGTCACTCTCTCACCGTATACATTCGTTTCACTCATTCTTCGTTTGCAATGCTTCTTCAAAAGGCCTTGTTGGCTGCTGTAGCGGCTAGTACAGCCTACGCTGGGCCATGCAAGCCTGTGTCTTCTAGAACATCTGCTTCCTCGGCTATCGGCGCATCTTCTACAGATACCTCGAAGGGAACTGATGCTGCTACTTCCGGCACTGAGCAGCTGTCTGCCTCTTCATCGGTTGTAACCGAGTCTCTCACATCTGGAGATGTCAGCGGCTCTACAACCAGCGACGGGATTGCTTCCACAACAGAGACTTTCGTCTCGGTGTCTCACACTAGTGACACCGAAGTCTCGAATACCGACAACGATACTGCATTCACCGCAACCGCGACCTCTGAAATCTTGTCAGCTGATACTACCAGCACCGAGACAACTCAGCAGGCAGCCGACCCAGAGACTACGCTCACCACCGAGCTCACCACTGGTTCGTTCACTGAAGTTTCCGCGACCGACTATACCGTCATCAAAAGTGCAACTGAGACTACCCCTACGACCACCGCCGAGTTCTGCTCTGAGCATACTGCCATAATATCACAGTTGGCGTCTGACCCGGCTGCATCGCCTTTCTGCGTTAGCTACCTGTCCTTGTCCACTCATACTGTGTAAGCCTTCAATTCCATCACACCCTAAGCACTCACTCACAATTATCTGTAAGGACCGAGTTTGAGACCCTTGATCCTACAAACATATACCAAGTCGACCTCACCACCATCACTGCCGATGCCCTCACAAATGTCGAAACCGGATACGATGGAGTGACTGTGCTATTAACGGAGTTCGATACCAAGACCGAGGTAAGCTAGATTCGCTGCTACTGATACGCAAATACTAATAATTATTGGTGATAGTGGTCAACTGCTACCATTACTTCTACAAGATCGGTTGAAACAATTACCTGCCTCAACAGCGCTCACTCCTACGTCCCCCCGGTCCCTACCTTCGACAGCGGCAGTGGCGCCCCTGGCAAACGAAGCGAGGACGACGTAGAGGTCCCAGCTGGATTGCCTTCCGACTGGACTGAGGCTCAAACCTCCGATGTGTGCTCTTGTCTCAACTTCGAGGCACCCACAACTACAACGGTGCTCACCCAGACAGTCGAGCCTACAACCTTTGTCACAGCTTCTACGGATGTTGTCACACCCATTGAAGAATAGTAAGCCCCACCCACCTCTCTTCGACAACCTAATATTGACAATATGTAGTACCAAGATCATCACAACTACATCAATCGACGTCGTTACTTCAACAGTTACCGAGAAGAAAACCACTACAGTTACAGGTTGGGTCGTCGAAACTACTTTTGCAAACAACAATGACATCTACTACCGTCGCTTCAACTGCCCCTTCAACGCGAACATCTATGATGATGGCTTTACCACCGACTACTTCAAAGGCAAGAATCCTTTGTCATCGGGCTACATGCAGTCTCTTGAGTTCAGCACTTGTAGTATCCTCAGCCTTCCTGGATCAGGTGACTTCAATCCTTCGCAAGCAGCGCTCGTTGTCAACGCATACTTCTATGCCAAGGAGACAGGGACATATATCTTTTCAGTTCCTGATACTATTGACAACTGGGGCTATCTTTGGCTCGGTAATGCAGCCTATTCCAGAAACTTTGGCGCCTGGGCTGTTCGGGGAACAAGGACTGGGCAGAATGCGAATCTGTGGAGGGGAGGATCGTTCTCCATCTCTTTGACGAAGGGTGATGCCATTCCGTTTACTTACCTTTGGGCCAACGGTGGTGGCTGTGCTGGAAACAGTTTAAACGTCCGTATGCCTAGTGGGTTGGTTGTCCCTGGTATGCGAGGCTCGACTGTCAAGGCTTGCAACGCCGGCATGTTTGCTTAGATCCTCTGACATTTATTTCTTCGCATTTATTTCTTGGCACCGTGTATTACTTATTACTTATTCGCTAGTCGCAATGATATATTAGAGCAGATGGGCTTCGGCATCCCTCATTGACTACCTCGAAGCTACGATCTGTTCAGATTGAAGATCTTGCTGATTGAGTATTGAAATATCTGTCCATATTATCTCACGACTGACAGTGGAAGACGCGAATCGAAAAGGATGAAAGATCACAGAATTTGAGGATCAACATCCTGCAAGTCTCATGCCGGTTCGAGAATTACGAACGGTACCTATACTGTAGCTACAGCATAGCCTACTTATGGTAGCACTTGTATGCGGGGATGATTGGCTACGTGCTGCACTTTTACCTGCGAGATAAGCGTGGCGTATCTGAAATGACAAATACTGTGGTACGTGGGATGGCTGACGGTGAATATAAATTCCCCGCATTGTCTGATGTTTATGTCCTTTGTCTCCTAATAACTTCAGCTCTATTTTCTATCTGAGCAATCATGTCCTCTCCACCGACAAACGACGTTGGGTTCGTTCAACAAGGCCAAGTTGACTGGGTAGCATTCGGAAGAACCGTCGTTCCACTGACCATCGACATCTTGGCCAGGTTGCAAGGAGCTGGCGTCCAGGCAATCACATATGCGGGCGCCTTACAACTAACGACATGTTTCAAACTTCCTGAACTCGGCCGTCAAAGGCTCTGGGATGCGATTAACCGCCTTCAGGTTTTCAACAGTGCTTCCAATCTACTTTACTTTGGGTTTGCCCACCGTAGTTTCTTCCGGATTCTGACTGAAACTGTCTCCGGCCTCAAATGCATTGCTTTGTGCTCCTGCGCCTTCATAGCAGCGGTTGCTCACTGGGTTCTCAACCTGGACATTTCCGTCGAGGATTATCGTGGGAACGTGGTCTTCACACCATCAGTTGCCAATCAGCCAGTGGAGCCATCTTCAGCTCAGGTCTACATCAAATATGTTAATCTAAACGGCCATCATAGGCTAGTTGTTACACAGTCGACATAACTTCTCAATGACCCACAGGACATCCTTTTCTATACACCGGACAAACAACTTTTGCGCCTTCGCCGCCGCGTACCATGGGATCGCTGCCTGCAGGACACATTCGGGAAGACCTTCGAGGAATTTGAGAATCTTACGAATGCTGCTGGGAACCTCCTCGGGAGTTTTGCGAGAATAAGCATGGCACTTGCTGAGGGTGAAGTAAATGTTGGGGATTACCGTCGTCAAGATTTTATCGACTTCGCCGAGGACAGCTATGGACAAGGGTTCATAGACTCTAGCCTGGATCTATTTCCAGAGCTGTCTTGGCCGAAGTTGCAGGGGAAGATGCAGTCTGCCCTTTCAGCCGACTTCTCCCAAGCGCAAAACTATCTTGAGGAGTCAATCTTGGCATTAAAACGTAGTTGCTTGTGCTACTCATGCAGCGGGAGTTACGATGGAACGAACTATGTATGTTTCCAAGTATTAGCGGCCACTCTGATCGATCTCATTTCGACAATTTCCTCGATTCAGCTTCATGGAGGACCTGAGCTTTACCCTACGTGCCAAGGCATCAAGTCGTTCTATGAGAGGAACCTTCATCAGATTTTGAGAGACAAGGGACCGTTGGCCAAGGGCTGGGAGGTACTCTTCCACCGATGGAGGCGAAGCTATGACGGCAACAGATATCCTGGCATCAACCAACTGGGAACAATGCTGGAAGAAATATTGTTTCTCTTCACAGGCTCCAATTCTGACGGAGGCGATTCTTTCTACCATGTGGATCTATCGTCCAACCTCGTATAGCGGTGTGCGGTAGTGGAATCTGCGTCTTCATTCAGGGAATGGTGTCGATTTCAACCCGTGCCGATCTACTCCGTCGTATCCATGTCATCAATGGTCGTATAGGGCGGCTGATGCCGGGAAATCCGGATTCCCCCTGTCGTGAGTACGACTCAGTCTCAGATATCGTGAATTGGCGTAAACCGATGTTACAACAACTTCACGTTTTGCCTACCTCTTTTCATAGCTCCCCTTCTTCAGTCGTCTCGGGTGAGCCGTCAGGGTTAGAAAAGCTAGAGATGGCAGCGGAAGTGGTCGAGTCCGGTGACGCCGGAGAAGTCATCTTCTTCTATAGGCTGTCGACACCAAGCGGTAACATGCTGATTCGGCCTGGAAAGGTAACAATAGGTATACTGGAAAGCACTGGCCTCATACCTTGCAACAAGTCTGGATGCCCGACCTCTGCTGGACCTCACGATACATTCACTGTTGAGAAAGGTTGGGTAATGGATGATGATGAGGCTGACAGGTTAGACTTGCCCATGACAATCTGCCTAGACTGGGAGCACGTCAGGAACTCTAAGATTGGACAGCTAGCGGCTTTTTCAGTCCAGAAACAGAGAGGCGATCATCTGAGACGTCAACACGAACAGCTGCCAAACAGGACGATTGTGCGGAGGGGCGAATGCCTTCCATGCTGTGCCCGAACAGCAGCCCACCTCAAAGTCCAGTCTCAAGGTGAAAAGGATGACACTCGGCAGGGAGGTATTCACAGGGTAGTCTACCACATTATTTAGTAATAGAAGTCCCTGGTAAGTTTCTATTTCTAGCCAGCGACCTAGAAGTATGATCTGTGCTTGCGACACATAACGCGTTTGTTGAAGCATTGCTTTTAGTATAGTGAGAAAGGGTTCAGCGACTGCAGTAGCTCTCATCTAGTATTGGCCACATTCCTTTTTACCTTAGATAGACCCGATTAGGGCGCGCTTAAACAGATGTCCGTTCGCTCTTAGACTGATGAAGGCACTCGTCGTTGCAATTCTCTTGAGCACAGCACAAGCCCTCATTATCTGTTCCTTTCCCACAACAGACATCTTTGGTATTCCCAGCCTCGCATATTCCAGGATTCACGACACCACCTTCTCCTGCGCCCTTGCCGCAGAAGCATTTACCATCGAGTTCGACTCCTGGAGCACAGTAAGCACAATTGTTTTATGGCTCGCCATATGGAGCACACTCGGCCGCCTTGCATCTGCCATCAATGCAGCTTAAATCGCAATCGAAATCTGTAATATCGCATCCAGCGAGGCAGTCACAAAAAGACTCTGCCTTGGTCGAAATCATCCGACAGAATTCGTCTATGCAATCTCCTTGAATAACATACCGAGTTTCGCTGTCTGGTCTTTCCTTGTGGCATTCAGAGCAGTTTATACTTACCAGTATCTATGTAGTCAAAGCAAAAGGCAAGCGTGGCAACCTAGCATAATTACCTAGCCCATTATACCTGAACTTTGAGAAGATCACTGCTGATTCCTCTTCGGAGAGCGATAGTAGAAATGACTCAATAAGTCATAGTATATCTACTACGAAAGGTAGCATTATTTTTAATGTCTCTTGGCATTTAAAAGTAAAAGACGGATCTGAGGAATGGGCCAATTCCGCGCCGCTTCGACTGGCTCTGTGACGTCGTCAAGGCGGTAAAGGCCATGCTGCCATAGAGACATGATTGGTTGAGAAAGTTCTGCAAGGTTGATGATCGGACAGACTCCAAGAGGGAGTCACTATGCTCCCTTATTACAATAGTCAATGTAGAGCAAGGCAGACTAAAACAAAACGGCCCAAAGCAGAAAAGAGCATTCCATTTCGGCCTTCCATTGGAACCCTTGGGTGGTTCATTTACGACAAGCCGCTATGATAAAGCTGAAAAGGTTAAATCAGACAGTAACAGCAGTTATATCGAAGTTCCATTTAGTTCCTTCATGATCTGTTATGACGCCAGGTTCATAGGACACTGTATTGTCAAGAAGCTATTGTTGAGACTCTATCAGGTATTGCGCAGATGCTACCCAGCTATATCATAAATTGAGGCACGTCCTTATTTGAATAATGATCGCATTTCTGCTTTTTGTATACGTTTCCATCCACTACCGATCCACCTTCATACAGAACCCACGTTGTTAGTGCTTTAGCACAACGCCCTTACTGACATAGTCTCGAGGCAAGAGATGAGAGAGCTGAGGTAATGAAGCGAGTTCACTTTACGGAACAGGTCCATGGTTCAAAACGAAGGTCTGGATGATTGGTTATCCGAAGCGCGTTGCCCCTGCATTAGCAGGATTTGTTATCAATGTTGGAGCTAGATATCTGTAGGGCGCAATTTCTGGCAGAACGAACTAGGGTCTTCTAGTCTCTATTAAAGCGCTTTTAAGTTTCTGTTTTTCTGGATTGGGTCTAGGGGTTGGAAACAAAGAATACAATTAGTAAAACGTCGTAATTAAAGTTTTTCACTGAAGTGAAGGTTTTTGGCCAGATTCGGTAACTGCCGAGTCAAATAAGTCAGTGCTCATGGTGCATGGCGATCTTTCAAGCAAACTGTTCTATCAAATCTTTACAAGAGGTTTCCTGTGGATCACACGACCTTCAGCTCTGATGTTCGACAGGCATCTTCAACGGATAGACGGCGTGAGCAGTCCCACTTCTAATGCTCAGCGTCATTTCGCCGAAGGCTGCCTCTGGAGAAAATGAAATACTTAAAGTCATCATTCAGACGCAATTCAAGGCTTTGACAGCTCGTCAGTAATCAAGCTCGACCAACTCAACCCTTTCTTTCTCTACACTCTTTTGAACATTTTACAACTCTCACAACATCACAATGCAAATCGTTCAGTACTCACTCTTCGCTGTGGCGATGGCTGCCTCCGTTAACGCCGCTAAGCTCGATAAGCGTGACATCGACGAATGCACCTCAGCAGCCAGCGGCCTTGTTAATGTCATGAGCGATATGCCCACTGCAGACAAGACTCTTGAAGGCTTCATCGCTAAGCAGACCGATTTTGAGGCTGTCGCCGACTCTTGCGTTATTCCTGCAGTAACTGGATCCATGGCCTCTGCTTACACCGCCTACGCCAAGTCCATGGAGAGCTGGGTTTCCGAGTTCAAGGAGGATCTTTTCAGCGTTTACGATGCTTGCAAGGACGTTCCGGAAATTCAAGAACAGCTTGAATCCTACGCCGTTCCCATCAGCGGATTCTGTTCTTCCTATACTTGGGCTGCCGCCTCCGCCACTAAGGCTGCTACAGCTAGTGCCAAGGCCACCAACTCTGCCGCAGATCTGACCACTAGTTCAGCTACCGAGACTGCTTCAAGCACCTCTACTCCAAGCAACGTTGCCGAGAACTCTGGAGTGCGCACCACTGGGCCTGGAGTTGTTGCTTTCGCCGCTATTGCTGGTTTGATTGCCGCTCAAGCCTACTAGACTAGAGCATTGAACTTTGGGGACTACCACTCTCATAGACTCTGTTGTCATTGTGATCATTTTAGAGACTATATTGGAACACAAGTCCATCAATAAGATTTTTACTTCTTGCAGTTCAAGCATTTCCTAACCCATCAAGGCATACAGAATTTAATAATACAATAGTCTCTCGACAGTATCTCTGGCAACTACCACCGTAATACAGAAGTTTAAGTTGACTTTTACCTTTTCTGAAACCCAGTAACTCCATTCGTGCAGCTAAGCCATGCTTATTATGTAGCCCTCTTGCCTTTCTTGAAACTTGTCCCCCGGCCAATTTTCAAGACAGCGATCTGTGTTGCCCTACCGATAACCGGAGAATCAAGGAACGTTTGTCTTCTATCGCCTGCAGCTGCGTTGTCGTTTGTGCTCCAGCTGAGTCAGCCGCAAGCAGGTCATGTAATCCACCTTGCCCCGCTGATCTTACAATCGGTTTTCTTCACTATGTAATTTAAATGTCGGTGAGTCTGGAGTTCAATGAATTGGTAGGATTTGATAGAAGGTCTGTGACGTAATACGGGGATCACGATACTGCAAGTCAGCATCTCCAACAAATGAGAGCTTTCAGGAATAACTTCCGGCTATTCATCGGGCACTAATGCCATTTATATAGCGGGCCTTCTTCTTAATACCTGCTCTTAGTTCTTTATAGATGTCCTTGCCGTCATCGAAGAATGCAACTTAGAGTTGAGATTACTAACAACTTTCATATCCTACCTGCTCTAGAAAATAGGAATAACACGCACCTACTCTGCCTAGCCCTCTTTCTTTCTTCCTCTGCTTACTGATGACTTGATTATAAGGGTACC
This sequence comes from Fusarium nelsonii, assembly GCA_014898925.1. Taxonomy (NCBI): domain Eukaryota; kingdom Fungi; phylum Ascomycota; class Sordariomycetes; order Hypocreales; family Nectriaceae; genus Fusarium; species Fusarium nelsonii. The sequence continues at coordinate 95,493 of JAAVUC010000326.1, forward strand.
AAGTGGGCAACAACCATGGAATATCGATTACTAAGTCTATGGGACCAGGTAGCACCGAGGGCATACATTCGTTTGTGGTATTGTTTCCCTTACCACCAGACCGCAAGTCTGAATGAAGTTAAGGAAAAATTGATATTGGCTCTAGCTGGATTATCCAGACATTTCCCAGACTTGAAGCGCAGAATATCCCTCCTCTCGAGCAAGCCAGGCCACCTTGCCATCGGATTGAGTGACGACACCGATATTCCCCTCAAGATTTCTGACGAGCGGGATTCATTTAGCTGGACGTATAGCCAACTTCAGAGTCAAGGCTTCCCCGCAAAAGCTTTTGTTGGTGACTCTTTCGACCCTTCTTACCAACTTGTAGAAGGCGAACAGGGCATTCCAGTCTTTGAGATCAATGTTCGTCTAATCGAAGGCGGACTACTTCTTGGCATCTACGGCCATCATTCTGTTTTCGATGCTGGTCGTATGAACACAGTTATCAAGTCCTTTGCCGAACTCTCCAAAGATCCTACCAGAATGCTTGATATTGCAACGACCACCGACTTGAACGACCAATCACAAACAGCTGGATTTGATCTGACCCAGGTGCAGCCAGCTCTCAGCTTTGAAGAGTTGATTACGTGCTGTGTCGAATACCGCCTTCTTTCCTCTCCTCTTGGCCCAACACAGTTCCGTGTCCCAAAAGCTGGCACGCCATCAAATCGTAATGAGAATACTGGTCGTATTTTTTTCATCAAAGACCAGGTACTTAATGATCTCAAGGAGAAGCTCGCACATACAACATCCAGCGATTCTCAAAAGCACCAGCTTTCGACATTTACATGTCTGACAGCGCTGACATGGGCCCACGTTACCAAGGCCCGTTTGGATGGTGCCCTTAGCCTTTCCACCTTATCATCAATCGGAACGTCTTGTCCAGAGACGGTACGTCTAATGATCTCTGTTGACTGGCGACAACGCGTGTCCACCAATGGCATAAGCTCTAGCGCTGGTAACACCATTGCCTTACCCATTGCCTCAGTCAGCATTTCAACTATCTTAGCAGCATGTAACGACGATCTGGATGTTGCCTGCACCGCTCTGGGAGTCATAGCACATGCAATCGACGAGGCTGTTCTCAGCGTCAATAATAACTTTGTGGCTTTGCGTACGGCTCTCTTTCGCGCAAGTCCAGATCCGCGACTGATCGGACTTGACTTTGATCTTTGCGATCCTCGGGACTTTTACTTCAATACTTGGCGACACTTTGGGACCCAGACCAGCTGGGATCTACCCGGACTAATGAACAAAGACTCTGCCGGGGCGTCTGTACCAGATGCTGTGCGTAGAGCCCAGGCTGGTTTCATTGAAGGCGCCGGCTTAGTGTTGCCAGCGAGCGATAGCGATAATTTTGAGATACTGATAACTTTGGATGTTGATTCGATGAGGCGTTTGTGTGCTAACAGTAACTGGGAACGTTGGGTCGATCATACCGTCCTTTGAAGTTAAGGACGAGGAGGTTTCAAATGACGTTCCTATAAGTAGCTTCAAAAAAAAAAAAAAAAATCAATTTTGCTGAACCTTTCCGACGTACTGTCGCCATATATTGATGATGAAATACCTACAGATGGCTATTATATGGAGTAGTGATGTCGATGTTACAGTCATTTTTAGTAAACGAGATGTAGACTCTAAAAGTGGTTACATACCGTTAGTTGGTAGCACCATTGTAGCCCATACAACGTGTTCCCCTACACGATTGTGATAATAACTATACAATTTATTGATTCATACCCTTTTATTTGTATCATAAGCGACTGGGAACTTATTGCATCAATTTTGCTTACTCACATGGCTTTAAAGCAGTATTGGTATTTGCTTGATTCCCTCTGTCCTTGCCTAAAGTCAACATATTTCCTATCGTGGCCCGCCAAACCCAATCGGATTCTCACATGGATGTTGGCAGTCTGGTATACAACGTCAGCTATATGTACACAGGTAAAGCTTTATTCCCTGTACGGACGTGGTTTGCCTAGCTCATGAAGAAGAATGAAATCTGCTCTTTAGCCATCCGTTTTTTCAAATACAAAGCCAAGTCACAGAAGCAAGTCGACTCCCAAGGACTACTCCTTATATTTCTTATGCACTGCGAATATCTATAACAATAACCAAGTTCAAGTCGTATCCTTAATCGCAAACATAATATCACTCAGCACCGCCTGGCATTGATCTGACCACTCCATAGGCAGATCACGGACTTCCTTCTCATCTTTGTTCTGCAGCCTTGCCAATTTTCGCTTGAACAGCTTCTCCAGTCTTTCAGATACGGCAGGGAACTTATGACCTTGGGCGAGATTGTTAAATGCCCTCTTCATGTTACTGTAGTCCTTGAGATATTTATCTTTCTCATCCAAGAGCCAACTGGAGGACATGAGAAACGCCGCAAGGCCTGAAGCAGCTGCGGTGGCAATAGAGCTGCCGGATTCATGTAAATTGGTTTTGCCTTCAGTGATCGAGTAGGGCACGTTAGACCCTGGAAGAAGGAAATCGACCTTTTCAACCTTGACCCATGACATGGCATCGCCAGTATTACTCGCGCTACCAATCTTAATGCAGCCTCCAAAGTCACCTGGATAACAGCAGTAGTCATTGGTCATACTGCCTTGATCGCTTGTCGAACAGAACATGACGATATTCTCAGCGCTTGCTCTTCTGATAGCATCCTGGAGACTTTGCATCTCGGGATTCTCTGTGACAGGAGTCTCGATCGTCCAACTCATTGATATAATATCAACACCACAATCAGTAGCCCACCGTACCGCCTGCATATATGATGAACTGGTTAGCTGGCGGATTTCAGAGGTAAGCCAAGGGAAGCAAGCGATTCTTACCTGCGCAGCGGAATCCGCAGTGATATGCCGTTGGTTACTGCTCGATGTTTGACGCTGGTCTAACCTTGCGACGTATAGCTGGACCATTGGGCACAAGCTACATACTAGTGTAGCCATAGATGTCCCATGGTTACTTGATGATACAAAGTAAGGGCTCATCATCTCGGATGAGTTGGCGTATGGACAGAACGACTGTCCAAAGGCTATCTTGTTTTGAAGACTCTCCAGGGACACATCCACACCGTCATCAACGATAGCGACCTTGACTGGCTTGACATTGGCCGAAAGACAAGCGGATTCCAGCAGCCTAGAGAGTCTCATCATGCAGTGAATCCAGGGGCTTTCACTACCCATTCATTAGCATCATGAGTACCTATAGCAGTATTGTCGTGACGTATACTTACCTTTGAGAGTCCCCTACTCTACTTTGGAACTCAGATGCATGGCTTGAGCTTCTGTCGTCTCGGAAATGGCTGACTGTGATGCGGCCATTGCTTCTTTCCTCCACTTTCAGCTTGAACTCATCGATGTATCCCGTCAAGCGGTCCGGATATTCGTACCCCTAGATATGATCAGCATACTAGTCAGCGGCTGGTCTTGTAATATCACGAAAAGTACCTCTCGGATATACAAATTGACATTTCTGAGCTATTCAAAGTCTTGGTTAGATAGAAGCGTCTCGTGTGATCGAAGTCGACTGGTACTCACAAGTGGGAAATACTCAGCATTGGGTAGACCGTCTGTACTTGCCCAACCCATCAGCACCGAATTGTTACCTGAAGAGTAAAGGGATATCTCTCTTGCAAAGCTCGTTGACTTGCGTATGACTTCGGTGCTGAGGTCCAGTCTTTTCCAATCCCATATCTCGACGTCAAAACCCTTTAACGCTTCTTCGATGCTAGAGTCGGCATGGCATGGTTCTTGGTCATCGAGCACAATAACCTTGACAATTTTCTTTACGCCGTTATCCCTTAACCATTGAAAGACAGTAATCAGGTCGGAGCGGCCACGGATACTCTTTTTATCAAGAGCCCTGCTGCATATGTAAACAGTCAGTGAATCCGCGAATTATAACTGTGTCATGAACTTACGTTGGCTTTGATCGACGGGGACGGCCTTCCATGACGAGTTTGGGAAGCGCCACGTACTTTAATATGCTTTCGAACTTGAGATGACTGGACAACTGCTTGAGATATTCTTCTGAGATAGTGTCCCTGCCCAAGCCCCCCAGATCGAATTCTATCTGTTTTTCTAATGATAGTGTCAGCAGACGATCCTAGCTCTCGGAACAATAATGCTACCTTTGCCGGTATTGTAAAGACATTTAGTAACGTTGTTTCGAGCAAAGTTTGTAACGCAGTAAGATCGAATGTACGAGTTTATGGGATCATTACTGGCATATTCCTGGAATCCTTGGTCCGTAGCTGAGGCTACTGCCTTCTCATAGTATCTCTGGAGTTGATATAGCCTTTCCTGATAAGGCGTTCGTGCTTTTGCATTGTAGAGATACAGAGCAGAGTCGTCGCTTTCAATGAGTATCTCAACAAACGGTAGTCGCTCGTAGGGATATTCGAGGGTCGATGGAACTTTGATGGATTGAGTGCGCTTCATTGAAAATCCTTCTGGATGTTCAGTCTTGCCGTTTCCAACACGCTGTTTATTTCCAGCGGCGAAGTCTTCTGTTTGTGCCTCATCTGAAGTCGCACTGAGTGCGAATTCGTCATCGGTATCCGGTCCGTACACCTCATCTTCGGACAAGTACTCTTCGTCACTTTCTTCATCGTCTTCTTCTTCTGTGTCCAAATCCGCCAGCATGCAATCATGTAGGGGAGTGTTTCCAGTAGTTGGGTGTTTAGCCGTGAACATGTTGGGAAATTGAGTGCATCGCTCCACTAAAGACTTAAAACAGGAGGGACTGTTCTCCAGCGCAATATGCAGCGCATTTCCGGACTGACCCTCCATAGTCAAAACCTTGTTGATATTGATGAGATTAGGAAAGTCCAGGACTGCATCGACGAAAGCAGTGTGGTTTTGCATGAGAGCCAAATGGAGCGGACATAGCTTATTCGTCTTGTCTTTGACTTCGAGAAGGCTGTGATATCCTTTCAATATCCAGTTCAAGAACTCTTTAGTCTTCTCATCAGACCATTTAAGATCTTCAGACAAATCCTCTTTCTTGGCTAGAACACAAAGGATGTTCTGAGCTGTTGACCGTCCCATGAATCTTTCCTTGTACTTGGCTTCAAAAGATGCTGCCTCATTTTTGTTCGTGAAATCGATCTCTGACGCGGCCTTGAGAATGCCTTTGGCGTCAATTCTCTTCTTTTGCCCTGCTGTGTCACCTTTACCGGCTACCGTCCTCGAAAGTTTATCTTTGGCCTTCGAGCTTTTTTGAACGCTTGAAGAAACCATCCTGCAAGTCGATACAAAGAATACAACTGTCGAAGCTGATATGTAGTTTCCACTGTATCATCTAATGACTCTAATTCAAGCTTGAGAACATAAGGGTTGATAGGTTACTCGGGACCAAGAAAATCAGGCTGTGGAGGATCAGAAAGGCGACGGCGCCTCACAATCCAGCAGGCCATTGCTCCAATCGCTGATGGATTTTCAGCCGCAGGTAGGTCGCGTGTGGCAGCTGCTTACCTTGCCAAGCCTGCAGGTGCCTTCTTTTGTGTCAGACAACCGGCCCGCAACCTCAAGGTGATAATCCTGGACGCTTTTGCAGGCTTTGAATTAGCCGCCCGAAAAGGATGGATGGAAGCCTCGGCAGGGGGGCCGTTTATATGAAGAAACGATCTCCAGTCCTTGCTCGACAACCCCCTCTTTCTGCTAATAATTCGAGATCCCTGACAGTATGGAAACGTTGAGCATACCGCTTCTTGAAGAAGGAGAGGAGGCTGCATCCCTACGCACAAGAAATGCTGATGGCGAAAAGGCTCGGAACATGCTTATAGACAGCGGTAATTCCCTGGTCCTCCAGGCGGCACTCACCAGCGTCACTCATGGAGACTTCGCACCTGACGGCGACGGGGCATCGCTTCTTATTTTTGAATTCAACTTCATTGGAAAGGGCGATCGCAGATTCACCAGTAGTCAGATCACTATCACTTTCGAAGATGCGGGCCAAAACGCCAGAAACTGCCCCGCAGTCGCAACAATCTCGCCATCAGGGAAGTTCGCCATCAATAAGACTACATCTGCCCGAGACATTCACCAAGGTTTCAACGCGACCCTCGGAGGAGGGGTAGGTGTTGCGACTGGTGAGCTAGGGTTCGTTTGGGATCAGACCGAGGTCAAGAAAGACCACCATGCCACGACCCTGGTCGGGCTGATTCGTTCTCTTGGTGTGAGTGGAGGCAAGCCCAACACTGTCAGCTGGATATTGGAAGAGGACCCAAAGACTCGAGAGGGGATACCAAGCTTCCTCAGGGGTGGTGTTCTATTGCGTCGCAGGGCTGACGTCCCTTTTCGATTTAATATTGAAGTTAAATCAGACGTAGATTTTGGGGGGAAACTACGTCGGCTTTTTGGGCTGGAGAAGCCGGACCCTGTCGACCCGGTTGAGCTGGATGATGAGACCGATTTGGATGCCCTTGGTATTGGCAGCCTTGGCCCGGAGACGCCAGGTCTGGATTTGCACAATATGGGAAACATGGATGTGACACAGCATGCTCACGTCGTATTGGCAAGTCTGCTGAATGTCACCGGGTAGTCATCATTATGGTTTATAATTGTCTCCAAAGTTCGATTTAGACTAAATGATGCTCATTGAAATTGTTAGACAAAGCCATGCACACAATTTCCATTCATTGATGCAGGCTTACTGTAGTTCTTAGAAGCTAGAGAACGCTGAGTCGGGCTTAGAGAATTCGCCTTCATCTCCGTGTTATCTCCAAACGAGCTAATGATCTGTTGGCGATCGCTTTCCCTATTCGGCTAGCTTGGCTACCCTATAGCTGAGACATAAACATCACAGGTTGGATATACGATGCGTCGCGACGATTATTTGAACCTCTGTGGAAAGCTGATCGTAATCTTGAAACAATACTAGTTATTAAACACTTGCAATTTTTTCAGCCGCGTGAGTTGGCTGCGGGCGTCTACACATCAATCTAAAAGAAAACGATGATCAATTGGGAGTGTGCTACAACTGCTCCACCCATCGTGTATGTCCAGCTGTACGAGAACAGCATTGATCCAAAGTTCCTGCCAGAAAGAATATAATTATTCAGAACTAGCATCTGGTTAGAAACATGAATGCCCTTTTATCGGCCGTAGTACTTGCACTGCCGGTAGTGGGCTAAATGCGTGTGCAGCTAGGTGTCTTATTGATATGTTAACTCATAAGATGACAAGCTGGGGAGGACACTTTGATACTTACCCAGGGGTGCAACGGGATGCGGCTCGGCAAAAATACTGTGCACATCGAACAGTTCGCAATTTAGCCAAGAGTCTGTGCCCCCCTCCTGCGCTGTCTTATCACTTCATTACAAATTCTTGAACAAGGTACTAGGTCAGCTGTCTACGGTGATCATTTGTTGAAGAGCGTATTCTTGTGTGCTATTCGCTGTTCCGGCGCCAAACGTGTCACTCGTGGCACTATGCATACAGCAAGTAAGCAAACCCATGCGAGTCTGACACACAGGGCTTTCAGCTTCTACAATTAGACAAAAATCCTTGTCACTTACCGGGGCGCCTTTAACCCTCAGCAAGTCTGGTAAGGGCCTTGAGTGCCCTCGAAGCTTCTCAGCAAAATGGACAAAGGTACCACGTCATGCTCTCGACGAGGCAAAAAAAGCAAGCCGCTATACATCATTCCCAGCAGATGGTGTCTCCCTACATAAGAAACTGTGAAACGAAGGCGAACTGGAGTAGTGCTTCGTCGAAACTCGACAGCGCAAAGAGTGATAGCAATGGACGCTCACCATCATCGTTTCCAGTGAGTGTTAACTTAAAGGCCACATAAGGGTTGCGCTGACGCTGGTATTCAGACTTGTCATTGCGCATGGCATCGTGGACTCATCCCCTTGCCGGTCTGAAGCCGGAAGTTTCTGGCAGGCCAGATTTCCCGATGCTTTTATTACAGAGGTCCCGTTTATTGTCAAAGATGTGGCTTGGGGTACGCGAGGGCTTGTAGAAAGCGCAGAGAGGTTCCTCGAAGGAGTGCAACGCGATAGAAGCCACATGGTATGACCCCTTGAGAACTTGCTTCGACAAGAACTAATTTCCCAACGCAGTTGGAGGCACCATGCGTAGTTCTGTGTCACGAGTTGGGAGGCTGCCTTGTACAACAGGTAAGAGGTGAAGTATCTCAAAAGAATATAAGCTAATATATCTACAAGGCCCTTGTGCTTGCAGCACGAAATGAGAGGTTTTACGAACTATCTATCCGTATGGCTCTTATCGTGAGTTCACTATTCGTATGAGGCGAGGCATGTCTAACCTCCATCTATAGATCTTCTGCGACAGTCCCGACTTCAAAGAAGACAGTACAAAGTCCGAAACCTATGTTCTCCGCCTATTATCTGAGTCGGAACTTGGATCCTACTCGCCAATGGCTCTTATGGGAGAGCTCCCGGGTGCCCTGGAAGGTCTTGCATGGGAATATGCCGGTGTATCAGCGCACTACAGGTCAGAGATTAGGCATGAAAACAAGCAAACGCCTTGGAAGTTTACTCCAGGGGACGAGTCAACCGAATCTATTTTCGATACAGTTAATCGAATTGTTGCCTATAAACTCAGACGTGAGTAAGAAGACTGGCCTGTGACCATGACGCTCCAGATGCTTATGCAAATATCCAGCGCTTTCGAAAAGGCTTTCGGAATTCTTGGACATTTTATCGGAAGTCGACACAAACGACCATCAATTAAGGTTACAAAAACCCATCATCCAGTCGAAATGGTGGCGAACGGAGCCTACTTCCCAAATTGCCTGGGGGAGTCTGGACGGAAACGCGCCAAACATACTGCACGTTCATAACATCCCAGAGTCCAGCAGCGCTACATTGGCGTCTCAGCTGTTTTTCGATATGCAGAAAACCTACGAACACGCAACTATCGTAACATACGTCCTTCAAAAACAGGATCTCAGGACTCAAACCGTAGAAGCTTTCTTTACTTCCCTAATCCGCCAAATTCTCCAGACTCGGCCGTCACTCTTTCATCGTGTGACTTCGATCGCTGAGCAAATTTTGGATGAACAGGTTCTCAGCTATGAGGTCCTGAAGAGTGTTCTTCTCGCTCTGCTACGTGCATCTATCGATAGACCTGTGATCCTCATCCTTGGTGGAGCACAAGATAGTAAGGCATCCCTCGTCGAAAGGCTGAGTGGCTTGGTCAAAGAATACCGCAAAGTTGCTACAGGCGGCTTCAAGATTATAATTCTTGCAGAAAGAAACCATGTCAGTCATTTGGGTTCTGACGCTGAGATTTGCTATGACATTGATTTCTCAGATGTCAAGATGTCCAAAAACTTCCTCGACGACTTTGTCTGCTCCAGAATGGCATCGCTGATCAGATCACGCCCTCAATGGCAAGAATGTTTTGAAGCCACTGTTGAAAGATTGACTGCGCCTCAAAGCTTTGTGCAAGCTCGTCTGATGGCGAGCGGTCTAGAGATTTGGAACGTACCTTCAACCCAGAATGCCATGGCAAAAGCACTCGACAGCTTTCCCAGTACTGCCGATGAGTTGTTCATGATGACGCTGAGGCGGTGCGAGGAGAATACGGGCCTCTCTATGCAGTCCATTATCCAGTGGATACTGTATACTGTTCGCCCACTTACCCTTCGAGAACTTTCTGTTGTTGCTGCTCTGTCTGCATCGGAAAAGCCATCACTTGATGCACTGAGACGGGACCTACCTATCGACCTTTACCAGGACTTTGGAGATCTTGCAAAGACCTTAGTCGAGATAGCCGGAGTCCATGTGTTGCCAGTCTACGGAACCATTGGATTTGACATGGCAGAGTATCAGGGCAGCAATTCACATTGTCTCATACTTTCAAAATGCCTCGACTACCTTGAGTTAACTTTCGATAACCTTCCCCTGGAGTCCGAAGCAACAGAGAGTGAAACACGTTTTGATTCGATCAAAGGTCCCGAGGCCGAGCTTCTGGATTACGCAGTGACACAGTGGCCACAGCATTACAAGTTAGCACCGACTTCTCTTGTAATGAGAGATCGTGTTCTTGACTTTCTAAGCACAAAGCGGCATGTCAAAGCGTGGTACAAGCTGTATGAAAAATACACCGACTTCTCAGGCGAGACATATTACGAATTGGACAATGAAGTGAAGGTAGCTTGCTGGTTTGGTCTTGTGGATGTTGCTGAGGAAGCCATCGAGAAAACGAAGGAGACTGAAGACGCAAATACAGAACTTACTCAAGCCCTTGATCTGGCTGCTGGAAACAATCAAGCAAGTGTGGTGGCTCTACTTCTGCAAGCTGGGGCTTTATACAACTTCGGCCTGTGTTGGGCGTCGGGAGGAGGCTTCAACGACATGGTGGGAACCCTTCTGGAGGTCAATAGAGAAGCTATCGACAAGAAAGATAAAGATGGCAGAACTCCATTTATCTTGGCAGCGCTAAGAGGCAATGAGAAGATTGCGGCTTATCTCCTTGAGAAAGGTGCAAATCCAAGTCTGGCCGCTGGATATAGCCTCACTGCACTTCATTTGGCGGCGATGACTGGTCAGATGGCGATCGTTCAGCCGCTAATCGATGCAAAAGTAGACGTTAACGCAGTGACCGATGGAGGCGATGATGCGTTACGGCTAGCCGCCGCTGGAGGCTTTGACGACATCGTGGAGCTGCTTCTGCCCCATGAAACGGACATTGATGAGATGAACAATGGTGGAATGACAGCCCTTCACCTGGCTGTGAGGAACGGACATACTTCAATTTGTGATCTCCTTCTTACCGCCGGAGCAAGCGTTCAGAAGAAGACAGGCACAGGCTTCTCGCCGCTTCATTTAGCGGCCGAGCAAGGGTTTGTGGATATTGTACGGTGGCTATTCTCAAAGTCGGTTGGAGTGATGATTGCAGAACCCGCACCGCTTAAAGTCAACAAAACCGACGACAAGGTAGGCGGTCAAGACGAGAAAGAGAAAAACAATGTTCGGGACGATCCGTTCCAGGATGGTTTCGATGACACAGCCAGTGCCCTCTCCCCTTTACAGCTCGCTGCTATGAACGGCAACATGGAGGTAGTCCACGAGCTACTTAATCATGCAGAGCATAACACAGAACAAGACCGCTCAGCTTCGTTGTTGCTTGCAGCCAGAGAAGGGTTCATGGAAATTATTGACGAAATCCTCAAGTTTGGCATGGTGACTGCGATTCTAGATCCAGCGGGAAACTCGGCCCTTCATTTAGCAGCTCTCAAACAACATTCAGTCATCGTGTCACGACTACTGAAGCTTAGGTCAGGCGGAAAGTCGATCTTCGATATCAACGCAAAAAACAAATTTGGATGGACTCCGCTGCATTTTGCAGCAATTTCTGGAAGATATATAATTCTTCTTACCCTGCTTGACAATGGGGCCAAGGTAGCCGAAACTACAGATAAGGGTCGCACGGTGTTCCATATGGCCGCGCTGTGCGGGCATTCATTTGTACTGAAGGCGTTATGGGATCGTCTTGACAGTAAGCAGAATGGTAAACAGACCGAAAGACAGGCCATATTATTCGCTAAAGACGAGACTGGTGATACTCCATTCACTCTGGCTTCTGGTCAAGGTCATGTTATCGTCATGGCCACTATGCTAGAACGGGTATCTTCTTCCTCAAGCAAGGTTGACAAGCTGCAAGGAGACGTGAAAAAGGCGCTGATTATGGCTGTCGAAGGGGGCCACTTACAAGCAGTTGAGTTGTTACTCCAAAATGGTTGGGACGTCAACACTAAGGAAGAGAACGGCGACGGGGCACTTCATCGTGCTGCTGCGTGTGGAAATGTTCCCATCATTAAGCTCCTTATTGCAAACGGTGCTGAGACGAACGTACCTGGTAACAACGGAAAAAGGCCACTACATTATGCCGCTGAAAATCACTCTGATGCTGTTGAGGCTCTGCTAGAAAACGAGCTTACGGATATCGACGCCGTGGATGAAGATGGAGCCAGCCCTCTATGGCAAGCATCGTACTCTGGAATGGTAAACTCTGTCAGGGTGCTTCTCCAACGGTCGCCCAACCTGAATCTCATAGACCGTGTAAGAGACTGGACTGCACTTCACGCTGCTTATGACAACCCAGAAATCACGAAAATGCTTCTTGACGCAGGGGCAGATCCCACCCTTGGCGATAAGAATGGCTTACCTCTACTGCCATTTGTTGCAGATCAGCCAAATGGAGTAGAAACCGTTCAACATTATCTGAGCGTCGGGTTAGATCTAAACGTCAGAAATACCAACGGCAACACAGCTGTGCATGTAGCGGCCGAAAACAATCAGCTTGGTATTGTCAAGCTCCTAGAGGAACACGGAGCTGATGTACATGCGACAGGGCAATATGGCGAGACTGGACTCCATCTGGCTGCCTACCAAGGCCACCAGGATATTGTCAATTATCTCTTGGACTGCGGTCTGGACATAAACCAACATAGTACAGAGTGGGGGACACCACTCATGGCGGCGTCAAAGGGTTACGAAGCTCAAATCGTCGGAATGCTGCTCGAGAGAGGAGCAGATGTCAATGCAACAAGCCAAAACTTTAATTATCATACAGCTATTCAGGCTGCGGCTTGGGCCGAGTCACCAGATACCGTGAAGGCATTGTTGAGTGGGATGGCCGACGTCAATCTGGTGGGCGGAGAGTATGGCAGTGCCCTCTGTGCAGCCACTTGTGTCAACAATCGGGACATCGCGGTTCTCCTGCTTGACGCTGGGGCCGAAGTCAACTACGTTGAAGGACCACTAGGTACAGCCCTTGAGTGCGCTCTTTCTAGACAATATTGGGAGCTAGCGTGTCTCTTCCTGGAGCGTAATGCGGCTCCAAACTTAGTGAGTAAAGGAAAGCGTGGCACTGCTCTCCTGGCTGCCATTCATAGCGAGAATTTGAAGATGGTCCAGGATCTTTTGGACCGTGGAGCCGACCCAAACTTAAGCCCCGAGAGCGGAGAAGTCCCAACTCAAGCCGCGATTCGGAAAGGACGCGAAGAGATACTCGAGCTCATACTCGATAGAGGAGGCAAGCTTTCGTTCAGAGACAAGTACGGTCGAGGTGCCGTCTCCACCGCTATCATCCACAATAGCCTTGAACTACTTTCGTATTTTTGGGGCAGAGAGGACGTTGATGTCAATGAGAGAGACGCTGCTAAGCGGATACCACTCATGCTAGCAGTGCTTCAAGGGGTCAACGTTGTTCGAGAGTTGTACAGCAACGGTGCCATGCTGGACTTGCAAGATCACTGGGGAAACACCGCCCTAATACACTCCGTTATCCGCGATTACCCTCCGTTGACCTCAGAGCTCATCGAGTGCGGTGCGAGTCCCTTTATCACAGATGTGAGACGGCGGGATGCGTTGTACTGGGCATGTCGACAGTCCAGCGCGGACACATTCAGCAAAGTATATCGTGAGATGTGGAGATTGCAAGCAGTTCCCGGTCCCTTCCAGGGGGCTGTAAATGCCGCCGTGGCATCAGGTCAACCCAATATAATCGAAAAGCTACTTAGTAACATCAAGTATAGTCAGAAGCAGTTTGATGATGATGGGTGGACAGGTAGACATACTGCATTGAGATACCACCAGCCTGCACTCGATGAAGTCATCAAGGCAGCGATTGTGGAATTAGGCCAAAAGGTGGCTGATCCTTTACCAAGAGTCAAGCTTCCAACAGAGTGGCATGAATCAGACCTCTCTCTGGGGCTGCTTCGAGGCGCAGATTCTAGGACAATAACTGTTTCGAAGACCTGTAAGTCAGATATGGTTTGTTTGTATTACTTGCGAAGGATGTTACTAAATTTTATGCTAGTCAAGGCACTTAAAACGGATTTTCCGAAGGCATTGGCTCGGGCTGATCACGCTATGTGGCCGCAAGAGCATGGCGTGTATTATTTTGAGATAACTATCGTCAGCGAAGGGGATGACGATAAAAGGTGAGCACACACTGAAACTTCACTGGCGCCCGGAGTCTTCGACTGACACCCCGTAATTGCAAAGACGTTTCGCCGTTGGCTTTTCCGATGAGACTACTTCACTAGGTGTTCAACTCGGATGGGTGAAAGGTTCATGGGGGTATCATGGCGATGATGGAAAATCTTTTCGTGGAGACAATTCGGCAAATGGCTCTCTATTTGGTCCCACCTTTGGCCAGGGTGATGTGATCGGGTGTGGTGTTAACTTCAATAAGCAAACTGCTTTCTACACCAAGAACGGGGAGATTATCGGTACGTACATTAATCCTGCTTACAAAAATGCCAGGTCTTGGCAACTCGGAATTCTTTACTAAACATTCCTTCAGGTAGGGCATTCACTGATATTCGGGGCAAACTCTATCCTGCTGTTAGTGTTGATATTAGGATGACCAATTGTGAGTTTTCGGCTACATTCTGGGAGAGAGGGGGAATTGGAAACGATGATTTCATGTTTAAGGGTCCTTTCGATGATCCGAAGACATTTGAGGAGACTGAAAAAGGTGCAGCTGACGCTCAGGAGGATGAGAGGTCAGATTCTGACAGCGGTAGTGTAGTTACTGAAAGTGAAGGGAGTTGGTTTTCGGACGGAGAGTAGCAGTGTATACACGGTCTGATATATTTCGCGTTCTTATTTCTCAGCCGGTCGAAGTTGTTTATTAATGTGTCTGTCATGGACTAAATAGCTAATCGTTCTCCGGAGTCCATGTTCCCAATCCGACGTCCAACATCAATTATGTTTATAGAAGTAAAGCGCCGTAGGCTCAACCCTGACAAGGCCAACTCACCGTGGCTGTGTGTGTAGGAACTCACGAATAGGTAGAAATCGCGGCGAGTAATGCCCTATTTGTGAGTGTCTATAGCGCCAAGGTAGATGTAGAATTGGGTCAGAGTTTAACCTTGTCAACGATATCCCTGACATCTCTCTGGATAGGATTTTATGTACTTTCTGAAAGTAGCTGGATGAGAGAAAGAAATGTTTTGCAAAAAGGAATCCGGGATATTTAAGCAAAAGGAAAAAGGACTGTCGGTGGAGAGGCTCGAACTCTCGACCTTTGGATTACCCGGGTTTTTAACCAAGTCAATCTGAAACCAGATATGAGACCAACGCTCTAACCAACTGAGCCACACCGACCTGGTCAAGGCTGCGTTATTTCAATCTATAGCTTCTACGCTGGCGATCTTGACACGGGCCTTACAAGTTGATGGTCCGGACCTTGTTTCAACACAACAAATAAGGGTCATATCGAGTTAGGCAAATACAGAGACGTGTACGAACGACAAATTAAACTAGGATTCTCGATTTAAGCTCATATACAAAGGATAGGCGTTATTTTCTTCCATGCCTGAGACTGCGGATCAAACGCCTGGCCTCGTCTCCGAAGCTTTATTTCCATATCGGAGTTCACTAGAACCTCTCGAACCTGTTGTTCCAGTCTCGGCAACAGTCCCCTTGGTAGCATTCTCATATGCGATATCAACATTAGTCGTTCGCATGATCCCATTGTACGTCATAATCTCTTCTTCCGACCCTGTCGGCGACACACTCCGAATCTCAGTATGTTGGTGTCGTGATCCCCGTAAGTCTTTTAGATGTATGTTTTCGTGGTTGTTCGACCTCAATCCATGTGTGCCTCGAGTGCTGTTAACATATCGATCGCCGTACGGTGTGCCTGATGCTACTCCAGAGCTTCCCCCGAAAAGCGAAGGGAACCATCTCCGGAAGAGCGGTCGTAGAGCGGGTATAGAAGCGCAAATGATGGCGATATTCGTCTCAACTGCACCCCAGACGGGAAGGACAGTGTAAAAGGTGTCTTCGCCTGGGGCAGGCCCTTCGACAAGTTGGTGATAGATGGATATAACTCTGATAATGCCGATAATACCGACTCTGCACAGTGTTAATACTTGACAAACTGCGGGACATTGCCTGCCACTCACACACTACCCAAGACAAACACACTGAGTACAGCAATCTTGGTCGCCCATCGCATACTAAGGCCTAGAAAGATCCAGAAAGGAAGTGCGACAACAAGGAAGTCTGTCACAATAGTAATGCAAGAAGCGATGACATGGAACCAGTTGCTGACACACTTTACTCCCGGCTCATCTCGCAACGGAAAGTCCCAATTTGCCTCAATTGGCCAGCATTGAAAAAGTGCAGTGAAGAAGATAGCTACAGCATGTAGAGCATTGAAGATGTTGAGTCCGTAAATCGTATATCGTACGTTTGTTTTGTGACCGCCCAGTCGTAGAAGGAAGACGAGAATGGATGCTTTGACGAGGGCTAGTACAGGGTTGTAGAACATCTGCACTAAGAAGTTCCACCAAAAACCGGCAGCGAGGTCGAGGTCTTTCGGTACATCGTAGGCTCTGAATCCCCAGTAATTGAGTTTCATGACTGTGAATGTGAGCATTGGAAAGCTAGACAAGAATATGATAGGATGAATTGTCGACTTACACATATACAGAGGTCCAATCATAAGCAAAGCAAACAGCTGGTCGTGTCAGTTGAATGTCAAGTTCATGCGGGTGTTTCACCCACCAGAGCTCCCAGAATTAGGTAGTCATCTATAGAAGACAATGAGCATTGTGAAATATAATATATGATGTCTGATGATGACCTACCCAAGCCTGTATTTCGCGAGGTCACGCGACTGTATATGCGCATTGACACGATCAATATCGACAAACTCGGGAAGATGAACAAAGCTGCCAGGCCTTTTTGCTGGAGCGGCGTCGTCGGAAGCGTCGTCGGATCAGGGTAAGGCGGCGGCCCCGTCCGAGGGTAAAGAGACGAAAATTCCATCGCAAGACTCAATAAAACGTTTTTCGAAGATTGATGAAGGTTGAGTCTAAACGTTGCATGCCGAATCGTCGTTTTGCTTTTACTAAACAGATAGACGCAGATCCAATGTAACGTGCTGATCCGGTAGAACTTTGCGATCGCGTTGCTAATTCACACCCTGGGTAACGGAGAACTGTTGGGGAAGTGAAGAAGGAGCGAAGGCAGGGGAAAAGATCATCAAGCTACCGCACGATGGGTTGTTACGAACTTATGTATACAGTTGATCGATATGTTAGTTATTGGATGCCCAGGGGGGACCCAGCACGAGCAGAATCTTCAACAGACGTTCACGAGCCCAATAAGGCTGGAGACCCAAACAAAGTTTTGAGGTAACCGGAGCTGGACACATAATGGGCCATGGTCCGTGGGCAGACAGCTGAACCACCATCATCTGTGGGAGACGAGACATATAGACGGGTTCCTGATTTCTGGTTCCTGGGAGACGGCAACCATCGTGCAGGGCCCCGCACAAGCACTAACGCGGAAATTGATAATTGGGTATCTTCATCACTGCGGCACATTGTTGGTTCTACATCCAAAGCCTGTCCGTTTCGAGTCCGTCCCAATGCACCGGGGCTGCAGCTCCTTCTGTGCCACACATCCCGCGCTGAGTCAAACTGCAAGATTAGTTGGGGGTCGATCACTGCATCTTCACCCTGTAGGAAGTCTCTCTTCCCCGCGGGAGATTGGATGTCAGTCCTGGTTGCGGTTTTGACCATGCATGTTGGTTGTCAAAGGATCAATAGTGGAAACGGTAGAATGTTCGACGGCTTTGTGCTAAAGAACATTTCTGCCTGAGCTTGTTGGTGGCTAAAACCTGTCAGCAGCCTTTTTCTACTAAGCCAAGACCTGCCAATCTTCATCTTGATTTATTAAACGGTAGTTGAGCAATAAAAATCTCTATCTAACTTTTCATCGAAGGCAACGTAAACTTTGAGTTTATTAGTCTAAAGAGACTTCGGCCTAGAGTGGGATAGACCATGGATATCTCGTCTCATAAGCGATAAGCATAAATAGCTATTTCGTACCAGAGGAACATGGATGCAATCTGAACTCTAATCCATCTTCCTTGGCTTATCCCCAGGAGGGTCAGGATCTTTATTTGCGGGAATTTTAGCCTAAATTTCACTCAAAGACCGACTACCAACAACCAACAAATCGCATGAATAAACTAATGGAATACGTAACATGCAGCCTCCAGGAGGCACAGCTGGACCCTGACAATGCTTAACCGAGAAAAACTCAGCGGATCACCGAGAATCCCCTAGTGAATACGGTCTACCCCAGATCCCTGGAGCCTTACCGGGTTCACAGCCAGTCGCAACCCACAAAGCTGATCCATCGTCGTCTCAGCTAGATAGCCCGTCCGAAGATCTTATCTGTATCGAGGTTTGCTCTCGTTTTTGGCGAGCTGGCATCCCGCTAACAAAGGTTCTTACCAGCAATCCTTGGGTGATAGAGAACTCTACTTGTAAAATTTAGGGTGAGGAAAATAAATAAAGTAGGATCTCAGCTAAACATGACATAAACTGACTCACCAATTTCGTCCTCCCAACTCTCGGTAGTCAATTTCTATTATTCCCTGTAGGTCGTCGCTTACTATAAGGTTCGTTCCCATGTCTAGGATCATAAACTTTGTCGGCCTTCATTCCCTAGTCGTAGAATTTGTCCGTCAGTGTTGGTTGTCAGACTCCCGCTCCAATCACAAATTTGACGTGTCACACAGATTTGTCCCTTGGCTGTCTCTCCGAAAAAGCCGGCCCCGAGTGTTGGTCGCAGTGCATACTATCAATGGAACACAATTCGAAAGGCCAAGCTCGTCAAATCGAACATCATTTCCACTCTTGATCCACCCGGGGCTGTCAATGCCGACTTCCCCGGTGGTATCGAAAACAGCACCAGTCGGGGTCTTAACCACCTCTTTACGTACAGTATGGAGAAGGCCGGAGTTTTTTTCTCCCATATTTGCAGGATTTCCATCCTACCCAGTCCTAGAATGAAGATTTCGCTTCGTCCTTTACTTCTCCACCGGTGCCACCGCCAACAGGCAGCATGGATGGAAATCGGCCCACGATCCAGAAGCCTAGGTAATGACTACCTAATGCGTGCTAACGACCGTTTTTGCCGTTAAACCAACAGATAATCTGATAGAACGCCCGCTGAACAATCATGCACGTCTAAGGGCCGCTGTTGGATATATATCTCGCAGCAAGCCATGTGGCTTAAGTCGATCCCTCTCCCCCTTTCTCCTCTTCATCCCGATCACCCTCATCCCTTCCTTGGCGCATCGTCATCTCTTGTCTCCTCCCTGTAGCCTGTAAACCTTCTTTGATAGGAAGATGCAAGGCTCTCGTTTTTCGTGGCTGCTTGCCGCGTTTGTCCCCCTTACACTTGGCCAGACAATTGAAGTCGATGGCAAGACGGTCCGTACGTAACACCTAATTATTCTCCTTCCTTTTTGTCTCTTTTCTTTTTATCTTCATGACACATCGCTAATCTGAACTGTGGATCAGCTGCTGATGAGAATAATGTCGCCCCCGCCTGGGCGAAGCCAGTGACTGCTGCCTCAAAAAGTTCCTTCGTCGAGACAGCCCCTCAACTGACTGACGCTGTGCTCGCCAACCTCACCGACCTGAACTTGAGTGATGTCGACCTTTTTTACTTTGCCGACACAAGGGCATCTAAGAAGAGAGGTTTTACATCTCAATCGAAATGCAAAATCTTCCCTGGTGACGAAGCATTTCCCAGCAAGTTCGTCTGGAATGTCTTTGACCTTCTCACCGGAGGGGCGCTCATCAGCACCGTTCCTCTTGGATCAGCCTGCTACAAGGGGAAGCACTATGATGAAGTTAAGTGCCAGTATATTCAGGAAAACTGGCATAACTCCACTACACAGTGAGTTGTATATATGCTACATTTATATGCGTCGCTGGCTAACATGACCAAGTATCGATGATCCTACCTCAGTGATGTCGCCTCTGTTCCAGGGTGCCACTTGCGAGCCTAGTAATGCTGCATCAGGCTCTAAGTGCACCATCGGTGGCTTTCCTCTCTACTCCGTGAAGGCCACCAACGTTGCTCAGATTCAACTCGCTGTCAACTTTGCCCGCAACCTGAACCTTCGACTTGTCGTCCACAATACCGGCCACGATTTCCTCGGCAAGAGTACCGGTGCTGGTGCTCTTAGCATCTGGACGCATCACCTGAAGGATGTCAAGTTCACCAAGAACTACCGTGGTGCCAGCAGCTACACTGGCCCAGCCTTCAAGATTGGTGCCGGTGTCCAGGTCAAGGACTTGTATGAGGCTGCTGATCGTGAAGGTTACACTGCTGTTGGAGGAGAGTGTCGTGTAAGTTCTATAATGAATCTATAGATGACATCAAGGCTAATCTCTTCCAGGATGTCGGCGTTGCTGGTGGTTATCTTCCTGGAGGTGGTCACTCCCCTCTCAGCCCTACTGCCGGTCTTGCTGCCGACCAGCTTCTCAGCGCTGATATCGTCACACCTGATGGTCGCTTCGTTACTGCCAACGAGAAGCAAAATACTGACCTCTTCTGGGCCATCCGTGGTGGTGGTGCTGCTACTTGGGGTGTCGTTGTCTCCATGACTGTCCGTGTCTACCCCAAGATGTCCTTTGCTGGCATGACATGGAGCGTCAACACTAAGGACGCAGGTATCTCTGAAGCAGCCCTCTTCAAAGCTCTTGAAGCTTACTGGCGTCGCTTCCCCGAGTACTCGGACAAGAAGAGCTATGGCTATAGCTTCCTCTTTCCTGCTGGTAACGGCAGCTACCTCTGGACTATGAACCCTTGGATGATCCCCAACACCTCCAAGGCTGAGTTCAAGAAGATGGTTCAGCCTCTTCTCGATGAGTGGAAGGAACTTGGTGTAGATCCCAAGCCTGAGTTCTTCCAGCACGATAGCTTCTACCCTACCTGGAAGAAGCACTTCCCTGCAGAAAACGTTGGCAACTATAACGGCCGCTCTGGTTCGCGTCTCATTCCCCGTAAGAACTGGAATGACCCTAAGCTTCTCGACAAGACCATCGACACTCTCAAGAGCATCTTGTCTGACGACGGCGTCTTGATCATCTACAATATCAACGCCGAGCAGACAAAAGAAACTCTTCCTAACTCTGCCAACCCTGCATGGCGCGACGCCAACATGTTTGTCATCACGGCTCTCAACTGGGACATCAAGGATTCCGAAGAGAAGATTTCTGAGGTGAACAACAAGATCACTTTTGACATCATGGAGCGTCTCAAGGCTGTCACTCCTGGTGGTGGCGGTTACGGTAATGAGGGTGATGTGATGGATCCTGACTTTGGCCAGTCCTACTTTGGTTCCAACTACAAGAAGCTGTATCAGTTGAAGCAGAGGATTGACCCTTATGGTGTCTTTTATGCTCCCACTGCTGTTGGCAGTGAGGACTGGTACATCACTGGCCAGCCGGCCTACGTGACCAAGCAGACCGGTCGACTGTGCCGAAAATAGATTATAGATATTAGATTAATTCCCATCTGAGTATTATGAATACCTTATTCACTTTCTAGATCATACACAACTCCCGTCAGTTTGGCAGATGCCTCTAAGGCTCTTTCCATAGTTACCGTTTTGGCCAAATCTCTGTGCTTTCTGATTAAGGTATACGCCACGAGTTACGAGTATGTCCGGCGAAGATGGAAGCTTACATCATCCTGAATAAAACACCAAAATCTAATTCAGTTATTTCTTTAGTACTCTTCGTGGACCAGCCCTCTTCTCAGTTGAGACTATCGCGGCAGAACATGTATCGAGACCCAACACTCCAAGTTGAAGCGAGTGCCTGGAGTAGTCTCTACTGAGGTGTTTCAGAGCGAATACCCTTACCGCAACGCAGCACGTGTACTACAGGGACTATACGTGAGTAACGAGCGTCCAGTATCGGTGAGGGCCAGTGGTCAACTTTCAGAGGCTTGTGCGACTGTTATTCATTACTCAACGTCCTCGATTCATTAGGCTGTACAACAGATAGTCATGTGTGATTCACTTGCCAGCTTCATGTCTCTGCTGCTCGATTACAGTGACTTTCATCATGAGAGAACCTATAATTAGTCCTCTCCTAGGGTTAGCTTACGATTGCACAACACCTACCCCGGAGCCAACAAGACCAATGTCCAAAAGCCATCGGTATTCAGATCACCCTCGAACCAGAAAACTTCAAATCCTTTATCATGCTCACGACTGAGAAAGCACAGGACCACACCATGTGGCAATGCAACGGCACAATGTTGGGCCAAGTCTGTGGTGGGAAAACCGACTGGAGGGAGATAGAATGCTCAAAATGCGGGAAGAAGCGAGCAGTCAATGATCTGGCCCTCAGCAACGGCTCCAACATCATCGGAACGCTTCATGGCGTCAGTAGCCAGGGAGTGGAGACCTGGGATTATTATGAACCTAGGCCTCAAAAGAAGTAATCGCGTTGTATGTCACGGCTAAGGTGGGACACGAAGAGGATAGTGAGAAAGTTTCTTCAATAAAATAACTCTTTGTTGTGCTTTCAGGTGGAAGGATGTTTGCGCTAAAAATGATAACCCTTTGTTCTCAAACAGCTATTCTATTCCAAGTGCTTAACGTCCGTCTTCTCCATCACCTTCGTAGAGTTCTGTGTCTCGTAAAGGCCTTCAGGGGCGTCACCAAAGACAACGGAGATCTCCTCAAGTGTGCGTCCCTTAGTTTCTGGGTAGAAAAAGAAGATGACAAGGCCATACGAAACAAGAAGGGCCACGTAGACAATGTAGTACTTCCAGCCAATAGCCGCCAGGGCAACTGGGTTGACAAATACATTGAAGATGAGCGCGGATATCATGATGATCCAGAGCGCAGACATACCGCGACTGCGCAGCTGGAATGGCCAGAGCTCGAGGGGATATGCGACTTGAAGTGGAGTACTATTGATCATTAGCAATGGGTTGAGGAGCAAGCTAGAAGAGTGTTGTTCTTACATGGCAACACCATAACCGGCGTTGAAGAGGAAAATGAAGGGAATCATGGTGACACCGACAGCTTTGGATCCGGTATTGGCAAAACTTCCCGACAAAGCAGTGATCAGGATAAAGCTGACAAGCATGATTGCGCAAGAGAGCAAGAGAAGAGGACGTCGTCCCCAGCGCTCAACACTCATAGCACCAGTGCAGGCGGCAATCAAACTCCAGATTTGGAGACAACCGTTGATCAGGGTTTGGTCAGTGACACTGGTGATACCAACTGTGCTGAGGACCGTAGCGAGATAGTAGCTAACAACTCCGTTGCCAACCCATTGGCAGTAGATTGCAAGGGTGAGGGTAATGAAGAATCGACGACGATGGGCCTTGGTGGATACAAGGGTCAGATAAGAAGTTGACTGTGTGGCTTGCTTCTCAGACTCGATAGCTGTTATGATTTCGTGAAGCTCGAAATCGACCAGAGGATGGTTCACATCGCCGCCCTATGATTGAGTTAGTATTTTATGCGATTCCAGTCATCAAGGTCGAAACTTACAGCATGCAGCTTTGCCAAAGTCCGACGAGCCTCTTCTTCCCGCCCCATGGATACTAGCCATCGGGGGCTTTCATCGATCATGATCAGAGCAGGAAGTCCTACAAGTGGCAAAGCGATTTGGAGAAGCGTCGGGATTCTCCAAGCCCAGTCATCATAATTCCTTGTACCATAGGAAGCCCATGATGCAATGATACCTCCAACGAAATAGTTACAGTTCATCAAAGCTGAAACAACGCTTCGCTGACTAGGATAGGCGATTTCTGTGATGAGGAGAGGCACTGCGGTCGCGAACATGCCAGTTGGCAAACCAAGAACGAAACGACCTGCAATCCACTGAGCCTTTGACTGGGCACCAGTTTGAAGACCGACGCCAAGTGCGAGTGGAATGAAAGCAAGGAAGATTGGCATGCGGCGGCCATACTTGTTGGCGAGCCATGAACTAGGCGGGCAGGCGACGATGAAGCCAATGAAGTAGATACAGTTGATGAAGCCTGACCATTCACCAGTGGGGTTATCCATAAATGTGTTCCATTGAGGAAAGGACTGTAGAGAGTTGAGCAAACTACCGTCATATCCAATGGCGGACTCTGTTAGATTCAGTCAGTGGATGTACTACATGAGAGTGAGTGTACTGTCACGTACGAAAGCAGACCAGCCCGAGGATCAAGCCATTCAGCCTTGCAAGATGACTTTGCTTATACCAGGGTGTTGTGGGATTAGGCAAAACAGCCATAATCCCTCCCATCGAGGGCGGGGACGGAGACTTGTCAACAGCCATTACTCCAAATTAAGGTTGTGAGTTAGTAGAGTCTTAGTGTACGAATAAAGCAACGGTTTAAAATAAAAGGCGATCAACAGCCATTATAAACCCACAAGCGGGATCCAGATTAACTGTCCGCTGTCACCCGAGAGAGCAAAAACAAGCTTAGATCGAAACATCGCGGGGTCTCCAGTTTCCAGTTCCCGGTATCCCCCCGGATCTCCAGGTTATAGCATGATATGAACAGGGGCTGAAGGTGAATGAACTGAGACTTGATGTTACGTAGTTCCACTTAGCTGAAGGAACAGGTCAGGAAAACGACCGTTCGGATCCGTCAACCCCGCAATTTGTCTAATGACCGTTCCTCTTCTTCATGCTTGCGAATTGGGTTTGCCGAAATTCCCTGTTCAAAGCTCTGGCGAGTGCGAGTCATTAGTATGCAACGGTACGGTTCAAGTAATTGTTTTTGGGCTGTTGGTGTCTCGAATTGAGTCTCTAGTGCCGGCGATCATAGCCAAGACTCGGACAAAGGCCGGATAATATGATTTGGAATTACTTAATTGGCTCAAAAAGATGCTGCCGATTTTCGGCAGTTCGCAATAGAACTCGCTGAAGTCAATTCAGCTGTAGGCAATCCCCTGTTCTAAACGAGAATCCCAATGCCAATTCTTCTGATATCACTTATCAGATGTTAATCATATTTGAAAGGATATGGAACGGTCATATATGGAGAAATCGCTTGTACCTTCTTCACCTCCCACCCAAATGGACCGGAGAACCTCAAGATCCGTCGTGTGCAATTTTTGCAGACTTTCTAGGATGAGCAGTCATGCCTGTCGGTCAGAATACGTAAATACAACGGATTTCCCAATTCTGTGCCCGGTCTCTTACCCGACCCTTCTATATTCCCTAAGGGTGTTCCCCGACTTTGGGTAACCACACGGCCCGTTAGCGTGTCTGCCCCCTGTTCTGAAAAGGAACAAGCCCGTGAGTATCGCCGAGAGTGGGCGCTGGTTCTCCAGAGTTTGATCAGATGATTGATACAACTTGGAAGAGGAGTGTGCCGTGAAGCAGTTACGTGAGCATTGATCATATTTAAGACATACGAAAGTTACAATCGATGCATCCTTTGACGTACATGATCTGGGGAATCTGCTCTTACAAAACATGCGAGTATCAGGGCTAGTAGGTAGCGTTTCGTAGCGCCATTGCTCAGCCTGTTGCAGGACCACTTGTCATAACCCAAAATTTTATTCTGTGCTCAAGACCCCAGGGCACAAAATAGCGGTTACCCGGAAGTGTCACACTACTTCAGGAAAGGCTCATCCGATTCGTTGAGTTAACTGTCAACCTCAAAAAACCGCCGACTCTTGATAAATAACACACACGGCAACAACAGCCTAGACTGGCTGGGATGTTGTTTGAGAACCTCGGTGTCAGGAATTTGGCCCACGCGTATTCTTTTTTTCATTTTCCCATATCTTATTGCATCAGATGTCCCAGCTATACCCTCCCGATTTGCTAGTTATATGCGATTCTGAGTTGTACCAAGCGTCGGTAGTCCAGTCTTCAGTTATCTTGGCATATCGTCATCGAGAGACCATGCTTAGACAAGGGTAAGGACTGAGATCCGCTCATCATTGGTAAACCTTGCGCCAAAGTCGCGACTATAGAACAAGTCTCAATTGTACAGAAACCGCCGCTCCAAAAGGTAGAAGCTATATCCTTGGAAAAGCTGAGATGTCAGGTCTACCGTACATGTCAGAGAGATCGAGACTCAATGACCGGTGGTGACTTGCACGGAAGCACACACGAAAGTAAGAGCTGGAACAGCTTTCAGGCCAAAATTGGGAGGTGAATATGCTTTGAACGACTTGTAGTAGACTCGTTAGGGCACGCGATTGAAGCCATGCTAGGTTAATACTCCTGCCACCATGCCTCAATTCCATTGCGATCTGGACCATTGCCATATTGTACGTCGTGATGATGATGACGGTGCAGAAGTGATGAATGGACGCTAGCTCAATTGGCGACAGAAGCTTCATCAGGCATCATATTACCAAGGGTAGTTGCAGTAATTAGCAACATCAAACATTAGGTGCCGATTAGCGATATGTTTAACTCTCTAGGTTTGAGATTCTTTGACGACACCAAGTTTGATATCCAGTGTTTGAGCTGAGGAGACAACGTGACATGTTGATGTACGTATATTTATGAACTTTGAGATACCTTATCAACTCATGAAACTGGGTAGCGCCTGTGGGCACCGCTAGCGACCTCCTGCACTTCTACTTGGGATATAAGCAGTAGAGATATCTGACGTTACTGCTAAGGTCGAATAAAGAATTCGCCTGGTGATCTATAGGCGCCACCCAATTTCATGAGTTGATACGGTATTTTATGATTGTGTGTTCAACTATTTGTATTGCAAAGTTTATGCAAGCTGCGCACATATATTCGCCGTCCATGTATATG
The DNA here is from genome assembly GCA_014898925.1 of Fusarium nelsonii. NCBI lineage: Eukaryota > Fungi > Ascomycota > Sordariomycetes > Hypocreales > Nectriaceae > Fusarium > Fusarium nelsonii. Next base: position 122,100 of record JAAVUC010000326.1, read on the forward strand.
AACAGCATCTGCGTATTTGTCTCCTGACGATTTTACTTGTCTCGTCTAATGAGGTCCCTAACATACTGTATAGCGGGTTCTGTTTCTGACCACGAATACCACGACTGTCGAAAAACAAGCACAGCCTCTTCCCGCGAACCAGGAGAATAAATCGACGGAACGTCGTACGCGTACAGGTTCGGGTTCTCGATACCTGGCCAAAAGTGCGGATTCTGTTCCTTGACCTTCTTGTATAGCTGCAGGATTTGGTTTCGCAACTGGGCGATGAGCTCTTGGTAATTATCAAGGGCGACAATGTCAGGTCGTTTGAGAAGTATGTCGCTCATAGCTTCTTCTTGCAAATAGTCGTACCTAGCCTCTCCGGTTGCGTTGGGGTTCTTCTGCAAGAACTTTTGAAGGGATTCCAGGTCCTTCATGAGACGGATCTTGATGAGCGTCAGGGCTACGGTAAACGACACATTGTAGTAGTGTGTCTTCTCAAAGATAGCCTCGAACGCATCCTGGTCGTGTAAGTCTAGATATGGCAAGCTCGTGTCATGCCAGTTGTAGTGGGAGTCTGGTCCAACAGCGTACCATTTGATGAAATCGTATGCCTCTTGATCTCTGCCGAGTCGGAGATACAGCGCGGGGACATAAGACCTGACACCTTGGTTGTCGCCTCTACAAAGGCGAAGAAGATCGAGTGCATGACTAAGGGCAGCCTCGACGGCTTCACCAGTACGGACATTGAGAATAGCAGAAATCAAGTCAAAACGAGCTGACATGTATGGGCGAGTGCTCTTGAACAGCCAGAATCGACCCACGGAGTTATCGAAAGGGTTGACACCGCCTGTGTCCTCACCAGGATTGGCGCGTAATTTGGCCTCTTCCTCTGTCACCTTCGCTTTCTGCTCCTTTATTGGATTGCATTGAACCTTGTGTCTAGGTCGGTCTGCTACTTGGTGAGGTTGACCACAGTACTTTACGACTTGACAAGCGCCACAGCGGAGTAGGTTTTGACTTTGGAAGCCAGCTTGACATGGCTGCAAGCTGCAGTGGTTGTAAGGAAGGCCAAGATTCATGCGCGGCATTTTCGCCAGTCAAAGCAGTGGTTTCGAATTGAAATGTTACAGAAGAAAAATATCAAGAGGAGCGCTTTCTTGATACGAGAGTATGTTCAGGATCCAAGTAATAACAATGTTTTTCGTTAGATGCGGGGTGCTGGACCAGAATTTAAGCTCTGATAGACCGGGCGGTCTATCTTATCTTATCTTATCTTATCTTATCAAATCCGCCTTTGTACACCTGTAAATGAACAACTCCCTCCGATCGACGCCGACAGATGTCCTAGATCAGGCAGTTTCCGGATCCGAAGATGTTGACAAAACTGTACGGATATAGTCAGTTTTTGATCATGTACTATAAGGCAGATGCACTAACCAGTCACCACCAAGTCCGTCAGAGCAGACAAAAGACTCCTGGGCAGCCTCGTTACAGGTAAGTCCCTTTGCGCGAAGCTGTTCAACGCGCTGCATTTGGGCGGTTCGGTCGCCGTTGTCCTGTCCGAATTGAGGGGCAGCCATAGCCAGGGCAGTGTAAGTGATCAGACAGATGGTGTTGGCAAGCATGTTGATGAAGGCTTTGGTCTTGTGTAATGAAGAGAATGGGATAATAGAAGAAAAGTAGTATATGGACCGGCCAAATAGAGAATAGAAGATAGAAAGTAGAGTGAGTTGTTTCAATAAGTGAGGTTGCATGGAACGCGATTACACTATATATACATCTCTTGGACATAACACTTACCTTCGAGAAGGAATTATGGTTATGTCTCATGGTTCAAACAATAGATTAGGCTCAATATTTCAGACATTTTCCCGTACGATCTTGACTTCTTTAGGAAATTTTGTTTACAAGCATGCTTCATTCACTTTCAGGTCCCCGGAGGCGAGCGGCTAGGATGTCCTTTTAGGAAGTTTTGATTATGTTCATTCTCTATTTGTCAGGCCTCTGTCTCCACTACCGAACAGCTGAGACAGGTTTGACACAACGGGGTAAGATTAAATAGCCTCGAACCTGGAACACACCTTCTCCATTTTTGAGCCTCCCTGCTATTGGCTACGCGTACAAATATGTTGACGCGATTTACAGTTCTCCCTTTTCGTCTTATCACGAGTGAGTTTCTCTGTAATCTTATATCTCAAATCGAGCCATCTTTGGAGAATCCTAAGTAAATGGTCCCCTGTTTTGTTAGTTCTGTGCCTGGGTACATTTACCTGCCTGAAGTGACGCTCAACGTGAGCCATCCACGTTCGTTGCCCAAATCTCATTCAGAATTGAGAAGTCACCTTAGAAGCTTGAGTAGCAACTATATCAGGCCTACCTCACTGTCGAGGCCATTCCGGGAAATGATGTTAGTAGATTTTCTGAGGAGCATCGTCAAAGCTCCATTCTTTTTATCGCGCGCTGTATTTGCATTAGAGGAAATAAGACTCAGTACAGGCCCCTGATCAAACTTGGTATCGGGTACCCAATCGACGGTGCTCAGTTGCATACACTAGTGGTCTCGACTATTTTGTATCATCAATTGCAAAGAAGATGTCTCCTCGACCCTGATGTTTCCAGTAACATATTTGGGGTTAGCTCAGTATCTGCCTCCGAAGTACACTACTATGCCAAAGCCTAACCAACTCTGCCACACGATAGCTAGTTCATGGCCTATCCCAATTAAGCAATTCATTGCGTCTGCGCGTGCTATGGAATGTATTTGGCGACGCCAGTGTTCCATCTGATCGTTAGCGTGAAGAGTCATGGGCACTGGCTAGCTTTATGAACTTCCCCAGGATCCCATTCTCGTATGTCCCAGCCCTGATGCTGCAACCTGGCGCGTGCTTCTTCACTTGGATGAGATTGCTACTGGCCAGTGTTGACTCCACTAGAGGAGCATTTCACACTCACATGACACGTCGGAAAGAGCCAGGTGAAATCGATTTCTTAACATCACCCTGAAGGCGTTCCTTCTCGCCATGGTCTAGCATGCTTACTCAGGAAAACCGTCAAAGCTAGTGACTTCTAGAACGCGAGCTAACAGTGTATCTGCGAGAATAGCCTGACATTACCCCTCTGTTTAAAGTGTGATCCACCAGGCTTGTATTCAGCGCATGAAAGCCAAACATTCTAAGACGTTCTTCTACTACGTGTATTTGGTGTTCAGCATTTCTAGCATCTCCTGCGCTGTTAGAGTCGAGTCATCTGAGGCACCAAGTTGACATATAATTAGTTACGTCAGTGAAACAACCAGGTGGGCCAGAAACAAATTAAAAACGAGGCGCTTTGTCTTTATTTCCGTTAGCGCACCATGCAGTATATCGAGATTGTTTTCTGGTGATTCTGGTGGTACTTGCACTACTAGATCTGATATGAAAGTTTCAAAAAGGTCAGCAGGTTGACAGAATGACATATACGGACGAACTATTCAAGGTCTATCCATGAATCATCCAGATGGACAAGACTGTAGAGGAACATACACACGTTCTTTCTATAGCAACAGTGTGCACTCAGCTTCTCGTTCTCAATGGTCGTCCAGGATCCTGATGTCCAAGCCACCAACCCGGAATCCTTCTCCGTAATAGTCCCGGAGCAATACTCCAGATGAAAGAGAAGATCGGCAGTTACATTCGCATCTGGTTAGTTGTCCACCATCTCAGGACGACACGAGTCAGTCGGTTTCCAGAAAGGTCTGAGCTACGTCCGTCTCCACGCGCTAGAGTTGCTAGTCGCCATGAAACATTCAATTACCGAGACACCTGGCGGAATATACCGAGCGAGATCAGCGTTCTAGCTTCGCCATTTCTATGGTGTTAGCGCGTCGCTAAGGATAGGGGAACATCAATGCGACCAAAACTAGAACTTCCTTGGACATGTTTGCGAGGTGTTAATCTCTGAGATGGTGGCCAGTGTTATCGATTGTAGATCATTCGGTAACTATTCGTTTATAAAAGCCAGACTTGGGAATTGCGGAAAGAGAGAGGACTCTTCAAGAGCATATCGGTCTACCAATTCGTTACTTACCTCGCAACTATCAAACCAATCTCTACCTACTCAATCACAATGCATTTCCAGATCGTTCCCATCCTTGCTGTTGCTAGCTGCGCGACGGTGTCCGCAAGCCCGATCGAGAATGAGCCGCGCGCAGCCAAGTGCAGCTCGTACACCATCATCAACACTCGAGGAACTGGAGAGATGCAGGGCCCATCATCTGGCTTCAGGACAATGAACTCTCGAATCACATCCCAGGTTTCGGGCGGCAAGATTTACAACACCATATACCCTGCCGACTTCAGCCAGAACTCCGCATCCGGAACTTCAGACATTGTCAGGAAGGTCAACAGCGTCCTGTCATCTAACCCCGATGAGTGCTTCATCCTGGAGGGTTACTCCCAAGGTGCTGCGGCCACTGTCAATGCACTACCCAAGTTGACTGGAAAGGCCAAAGACGCCGTCAAGGGTGTCTTCCTCATCGGTGACCCTCTCCACAAGAGGGGTCTGGAGTGCAACGTTGACAACAGAGGCGGTACCACTACCAAGAACGTGAACGGCATCTCAGCTTTCGGAGGTGGTGGTATCCCTGAAGACTGGGTCTCGCGAACTCTCGATGTCTGTATTTATGTGAGTAAACTTGAAGAATGATATCTCTTGAGAATATCTACTAACGTGAGCAGGGCGATGGTGTTTGCGACACCACCCATGGTGCCGGTATCAACGGGCCTCACCTCCAATATCCTGGTGACTCATCAACTCAGAACCTCGGAACTGAGTTCGTTGTCAAGCAGCTGACTGGGTCCAGCTAGAAGCTCTGAAGATGTCTTGATCACAGTTGCGCAACGAAATGGACAGCAATTGACTTTTTCTGTATATTAGTCTAGCTTGGATAAGTAAATAAATAGTAAAACAATACCTGTATAATTGGACGATCATACTGCAAGGTTTGAGATGAACGCGAACCACCATCATAGGACGACGATGCAATTTGCGATCTCAAAAAAGAAGAATGGATCCTATATACGCATGCAATCCTGAACTCTCAACCATATATAATAAGGAGGTTCGTGTTCATGGGTTCTATATGCATGACTGTGAAATGGTTTCGGTCTGAACTGGGAGACAGCCTGCACTTCTACGTAGCTCAAGTTTCAGATGCAAGGTGAATATGTCTCCACTGATAACAATTTCAACGGAATCGACATGCTCTGAATGGCTGAAGGGCCTCGTTTCACGCGAAGCCGTAATCAGCCTAGTCCCGGAAGCACGATCCATTCCTCGGTAGGTTCCATGACCCCGAAGCTGCCTACCCAAGTTCTTTGACCACGCTTCAATCTTTCACCAGACATCTCCACAGCTCGTTCAACATGACATCTGTAAACTTCTCCCCAGACACTGACATTCCCAGCCTCAATGGAAAAGTCATCATCATTACTGGAGGAAACTCTGGGCTAGGCTTGGAAACCACTCGACAACTTCTGAAACACGATCCTGCTAAGATTTTCCTCGCGTGTCGGTCCAAGGCAAAATTTGACCAAGCCATCACCGAGTTGCAAGAGCAAGGCTCTAAGACCGAAGCGGTAACTTTTCTTTCCCTGAATCTTGCTTCGTTGGAAAGCATCAAATCTGCCGTCAAGGAATTTGAGCAAGAGTCGACTCGCCTCGACATTCTCGTCAACAATGCTGGCATTATGATGACTCCTGAAGGCCTCACTGAGGAAGGATATGAGATTCAGATTGGTACAAACCATATGGGCCATGCATTTCTCACTCATCTTTTCCTTCCTATTCTCGAGGAGACGACCAAGATAAATCCCGATGTGAGAGTCATATTCCTTGCCTCGATGGGTGAAGCCATGGCTCCCAAGAATCCCTACCAGTTCGACCAATTCAAAACAACAATGCCCAACCTGTCGACTTCCTATCGCTACTCCATCTCGAAACTCGCCAACGTCCACTATGCTGCAGCCCTCGCCGAACGCCATCCCAACTTGAAGATTATCAGCGTTCATCCGGGAATCGTACAGACAAACCTTACTGGCCCAGCTGTTAGTAGCAGCCTCATCGTGGGAACTCTCACACGTCTATTCTTCAGCTTGGTTGGTGTCAACTCGAGCAAGGGTGCTTTGAACCAGCTTTGGGCACTTTCCGATCCCAAGGCTGAAAGTGGTGTCTTTTATCATCCTGTCGGCGTGACGGGCAAGGGAAGCAAGCTGAGTCAGGATAAAGATGCTCGGGAAAGCCTTTGGGAGTGGACGCAGCAAGAAATTAAACAGCATCTTCCTTGAAGGAGAGGTTTTCCTTTAGCAGCTGTTCATAATCTTGTATAATTTTGAAACTGTTTTTGAGGCTATGGTCATCTCTTTAGCATCCTGTTTAATTGAAACTCGACTATATAACACACCATTTTCATGTTTTCTCTCCGGAAATGTATGACTCTACAATAAAACCCTTTTCTATCTTTCTTTGTATATGCAGAGGATATGAGTTCCACATCTTTAACCTGACAGACAGTTATTTCTCAGGTCCTACCTCCGACAGTTCAGGTCCAAGTGCAAATTGATGCTGAAAACAAAGGGCCATTATACAAAGAGTAGCCGCGTAGTATCCTCTTCTTTTGAACACCGAATTCGCAACCTTCATTGCTTACTTCAAATCCTTTCTGGTCAGTGAGGACTGCTCAAGACACTGCTGATGGAGATAAAACCAACCTGGCTTATATCAGTCCTCACATTGAGACCAAAATGTCGCTGAAGTGACAAAGACGAACAAAGGCGGAACATGTGAACTTCCCTGTGTGAAGAGTTACAACAACCCCCCTGATGCTCTTTGAGCAGGAACGAAAGCAACTGTACTTCTTGCATTCGTATGAAATAAAGTCAGCCACAGCGTAGAGGAAAGGATGAGGCTCATATCTCGTAGCAAACCAAGCTCGGTGTACATATTCATTCACCTGAGCCTCATTGAGCCAAACCGTGCATGAAACATTGAAGGCGGCCGGTTTACCATCGCATCTCAGCTGTAATTATGTGTTATAGAAGAAAAAGGACAATATTAGCTAAGAAGAGTAAGACGTTTTGTAACGGCATGTATGAGCCAAATATGAAGCTGTTTCAACAGTCAGGATACCAGCTCCCTCTATTTCTCTTCACCCCTGTTGTATATGCCTTTCGAAATGTCGACTGAAACAATACCACAAAGAGATTCTAAGTTAAGCCACCAAATGATCTCTCAAACGTTGACATTCAGTTGGGCATGAGACGGTGGCTCCTTTGACTTCAATAACTCCAGAAAGGCATGAAAAGGATATGATGTCTTTGTAAGTATGATAGAAGCAATCATGAACAGCACGTCATCCAAACAAAGTACTTACTATAAAGTGTAGATCGTCTTCTCTCAAACGCATCAGCATCAGCATCACTCATCAAGCCAGACTCACCAGACACTGGAATCCTTTCAAAACTAGCCAAACTACACTTTGCAACTCAGATCCCCATCAAAGCATTACCAACATAGCTAGTCGCAGTAAGTAGATCTACTCACCTGAGATTTCATATTAATATATCTTTAGACCAGACTGCCTACTTCTATCCGCCAGGCCAGGGTAGGTCCTTCACCTTCTCTCACTTACAATTTCAAGCTAATGATCCCAGGGCCTATAACGCACATCGACTTTGCCGCTATTGATGTCGAGGATATTGAAATCCTTATGCACTGGGTCAATCCCGAGGACCACACTGTCGAGTTCTTGGTCGAATGGCGTCGCACTGCCGAGATACTCAAACGGGGTAGATGGTTCGGCGAATACGACGTCCAGACTGCTAAGCCCAAGCTAGTTTATGGATATTGGGATCGTCGCGGTGGTCGTTGTATCACTACAAAGCTGAATAAGTACCATGTCTTCGGCATTGTCGACGAATGTGGGAAGAATTTCTATGTTCAATGGACCGGATATGACGAAGATGAGGCAACCTGGGAAACCAAGGCTAAGGTCAAAAGAATTTGCCCTCGGGCTGTACTTGATTGGCAGCATTGTAAGAAATCCAAGCTCTCCAACTAAGCGAGGTGGGATCTTGCTTCCCTTTTTCAAGGACTTTATCTAAGGTCAGCTTTACGGCTTCCCATTCACTAGGAATTCACGGAAGGAGAGAGGGGGGTATCGTTTTTGTCATTCTGCAGTTGAGCTCCTTAGATCGAAGGAATATAGATGTGTTTGGTGGTCTGTTCCCTTTAGCATGGTCTTTAGATATTAAGGTCACCACGAAACTAGTCGATTTTTTCATTATTTTCTAGTCATGGGTGCCTTTCTCACATAAGGGACATTGTATGCATTTGCGTATTGTGCCAATGAGGCTGTCTAAATGTTGTTGATACGCCTTCTACCAGAGAACCATGAACCCCGTTGTCCACAACGTATTCACTCATTTTCATTCTCACTGGTGTGTAACCAAGCGGCATTTCATCGATCCGTTCTGCCAAACAAGCCTCGACTTCGGCTTCAAGTACATAAATTCTTCAAGAGCCGCTCCACTGTCATTCTGCACCACCAGGCCTTTCGAACTACTGTCCAGAGGCCACATGGGCAGCACAACTGCTCCAGATCTGCCCACTACTCCAGCTCGACCTTCGAGCTCTTTGTCCTTTTCTCTCGTTGAGGAACGCCCTCAGGAGTGCCTCGAATTATGTCTTCGTCCGCGTCAAGCTGGCAAGCCAAAAGTACCAGCGCCGAGGACTTCCAAAGAGGCACTCTTTGCATTCTGGCATTACTCACTGTCGTATCGACTTCGAATAGCAATGAACCAGCACCAGCATTCGGCAACAGAATTCATTGTATCAACTCCGGCTCCAGTTACGCTTTGGACTTTGGGCCCTGCGCGAAGGTAATCGGCCATACTGCCCGCCATGTTGTCGAAAGCTTGGGAGAGATCTACCTTCTCGCCAAGTGCAGTGCTTAGCCCATGTGGATAGTTGACAGACAACCCTTCTACGTATTCCAGCTGCAACGTTTCGGGCTGTGAAAGATTTCTCAAAGCCCATTTGTCACACTTCGGCTGGCCCCAGAACTATTCAGGTGGGAATGTTCTTCCTCGGCACTCACCTCAAGGTAAGGAGCAGCCCAAACCCCTCGAGGCGAGCCATCGACGTCGATAAAGGAGCAAGACCCTGTTAACACCAGATAGCCATTCTGGATGCTAAGCACAAACGCGGTAACCCGTTAATGAACGCAGTTCGATATGACCCAGCAAGCTTTGGCGCATATCAGAATGTAACAAGGCACAGAGAGGGCTGTCACGCATATCGCGAGAACCGTTGTCGATACGCGATAGTCGGCTATTCAACACTGGAAGCTGGATCAACGACAGTCGAGACAACGGATAAAGCACAAAATATGCTGGATAGGATACTGGAGGGTGTTCGAGGAGGATGAGGGACGTCATTTGCGTTGGCGAGAGTAAGAGATGGTGTCGAGGTGCGGTTCAACATGAAGGGCGAGGTGGGAGATCAATCGGACAGTAAGGATAGCCGCATCAGCAAAGGTAGAAAAATTGGGTGAGACGCTTTCACAATCCTGTCAATTGATCTCGCCTCCATGTCAGGCTTCGACCGACAAGGCGACCATATTAGAAAGCCGTGCGTGACTGATTGTAAGACGTGTCGATGAAGAAAGAATGGGACGTCGCAGGTCGGAAGCTAGTCCAAAAGGGAGCACTCATTGAAGGATGATCAATGGTCAAGAAGCAGCCGAGAAATGTCGACATGGAATAGGATCGCGGCAAAACAGGCGTTGAGAGTAGAGACGTCATCATGTCTAAGGATCCAACAATGTCGCTATTGGTGGAGCGTATCGCTGTCCTTTCAGCCCTGGCTACCCAAGTACTTCGTGGTGGAACTAAGACGGCAGAGTGACGGGATGGGGAGATGGAGGGAAAGGCACACGATCAACATGTGGTAGACGAGAAAGAGTCAGCAGCTGCATGAGGATTGAGCAAAGCCCAGGACCTGCATGGAGGTCAAGTGCAAATAACGAGAGTCGATTACTATCACCAAGGCACACGTATAAACAGGAGTGTTACATTCCATAGATGTATATTATTCGAATTGTCTTTGTTCATGTGTATATGCATCGTATCTCTATGTACCGGGGGGATTATTTGAGAACGAAGAACACTTCGGTTTGTACTTGTGTAGGCCATATTCCTATCAAAGGGATCATAGACCTAGATTTATGCGAGTCCTTTCTAATAAGCACCACGTGATTGACGTGGATCAAATCTTGGGCCTCAAGCCGGTGATGGGCTCTCGCTTTACGCAGAGCTGTCGTGGAGGATGCGAGGGGATATGAGTCAATGATTCGTACAGAGGTTGAAGGGAGCAGCATGGTACCCTCCTCTCATGGGCCCACTGCTGGCGCGGCGGTGCCAGTGTTATTGCTGCGTTGCTCAAGCTCTATAAGCAAATCATTTGAGGAGCAGCGTCGCAGTGTCGGTCGCACAGCACGTGTGAAACCGGTAGGGCTATTTCAGCTCCGGTGTCTCTTCTACCGTCATCGACCAACACATTCGATATAAGACCAGGTGGGACCCTCTTCAATCGGCCGGTGGCATGTCATAAAAGAGACTCGTTCTGATATGATCAAGCACCTTGTATTTGACCTGATCAACCAGCCTATCCTGATCAACATCCTCCCGTACACTCTTGACGCTCTCAGCCAAATCTTGTATATCAGATTTCGCATCAATGATCTTGACGTCCATCTCATCACCCAGCTCGTCACCTTTAATCTCCATCCTCGTCTCTAACGCGTCAAACTCCTCTTTCAAGTCTTTGTTACGCTTCTCAGAGGCAGCGACTTGCTTTCGCAGATCATCCACTTCTTCCTTGAGATCCAGGTTCTCTTCTCTCAGTGCTTTGAGCTCCGCCCCATACCGTGCTTGCATCGTCTCCAGCTGCGCCCATATTAAAGCTATATCTTCGTCGCGTTCCTCTCGGTCGTCTTTGCGCCTTCGCTTTCGCGACTCGAATATAGGTGCGTGTGGAGGGGGGGGTTCTGTTTGGTCGTAGGACGGCGGTGGTGGTGACAGAGTGCGTGGAGGGGGGAGTGTGACGATCTTGGCGCCCAAACCGCCGTACATGCTGGCAAGGTCATCTTCAACGACGAGCGCTAGACCGTTACCGATGGCGTCACAGACGGGTTGGAGCTTCGCCTTTGATGTACCCAAGTCTTTTATGTAAATCGAGAGCGCAGTGGTGTTTGCAAGCTCGTGGATAGCGTCGAGGATTGTCCCTGATTGGGAGCGTAGAGGAGACAGCGGTTCTTGCGCTTCTGTAGAAACAAGGATTTCGGGGTGCGCGTTGAGTTGGAAGTCGAGTAAGATGGTGCTTGATCGAAATTTGTCCCGTACCGCGCTCGGGACTGTAGGGCTTTGGGTGATTTCGAAGGAAGAGATGGAGGAAGGAGAGATTCTAAGGATCAACGCTGTGCTAGTCTTGATCCCCTTGATCCTGATGGGTATGTTCAGTTGGAAGAATGTTGATGTACTGTCGAAGCGCGTCGTGAAAGTGATATCCCTGATTTGAGGATCGGGCTCTGCCAGGAACCGTGTCGCATCGTTCCAGCACCATGTGACAATCGCAGGATTTGTCGTGTGCACATCGAGATTCGACAACGTTGCCATTGTTTCGATAGTATCTACCGGTTAGCTTTCAAGTCCGTAGACTTCTAACATACCTTGCGACAAGCTCGACACCAATACCGCGAATCAGCGTTTTCTGAATAGGGAGCTTGACTCTCAATCTCCAGAACTGAGCTGCAAGACCAAAAGTAATTGTTCCCCAGTTTTACAGTCTTCTTCCTCTCCGTCCCTTCTAAAGAAGGGGAAAGCGAAGAGAAGACCAACAGATTTTGAACCAAGAAAAGGCAGCTTCGCTGCCGGGCAACTATTCGAGCTCCAGAACTGGGCTGCAAGACATCGAACAGTCCCCTCTACAGACCCCGCTCGTTCCAGCAAAGGAGTAGACCGCCGGAAAAGCGCTCGTTTGAAGGGTGCGAAACGGAATTTTATAACGGTTTGTAGCGCGATTCACCGACTTCTCTTGGTACGCGTTTCGGGTGCGACGGTTCGGACTGGCGGGAAAAGAAAGGAGCGTTGGAAGGTCGTCTCATGAGTAGGAGGCTGATGATGAGAAGAGGCCTCGAAGATTGAGGTCGAGGTCGAGATTGTGATGAGAAGACATCGTGAGAAAGGGACCTTTGTGGTAAGGTGCGTGAATGGTTGCGTTAGGCAGAGTGGAAAGAGATTAAGAGGCTGGAAGTGGGGCGGAAGGTAGTTACTCCGCTCGAAGATGGTGGGTCTCTCCTCATTCCAACCAATGGGAGATGGCAGCTCGCTCCTTCTCTTTTTTCTCTTGTTCCCCGTCCCGCGTCTCTGTTTTTGGCTAGACCAAGCCAACACGTCATTGAAGGCCGTTGACTGAGGAAATGTACTGTTTGAAGCTGTCGTGAACCATGCTCTTGGACAGAGGTCCCATCATCACTAGATACGCCCATCAAATAACGCGCTCCGTCTTTCTATCAAACTTATCAAACTTACGAAAGGCCATTATAACTTGGGATAGATCAACTCAGACAACGAGTATGTAGTATGATAGGCGTTGTCTTTGGTCCGCAATGTTTACTCAATGGAAGCTCCAGCTTCTGCCGTATAGTGAAGCTTTGTGCGTGTCCAAAGCTAGCCGGTCGCCTGAAAGCAACTGGTTTATTTATCGAGGAATATATATAAAGGATAAATCAGCCGCTATGGCTCTAAATGAACGAAGAATATTTGTTGTCGCTTGCGTTGAGTTGTATGGTCATTCCATTGCATTAATGCTTCCCTCCGAGGCATCTGACGTAGCTGAACGATGTTTAAGTTCGAAGTCAGCACCAATTCTTCTCCGATTATCCTGTTTCCTTGAAATCATTGTTAACTACAGATGAATTTATGTATTCAATGCATCACAAGTGACCCAACCCAAGAGTTGGGGACAAACACCAGGAACTCACGTTCCTTTCCCCTCTTGTAATAAAAAAAGAGGGTTTCGCATACAACAACGCTGAACCGACCAGAAAAGGCTCTTGTGGATAATCCACAGCAGAACTAACGAATTGAACTGAGTTCCTTTACATTAAATATATTCTTGCTTCCTCTTTCTTCGCAAAATATCATCCAAGACAGTCCCTTCATTGATGGTTGACCTTTGACACAAATCCTACAGGGTAGCATAGCACGGAATTGTATGAATGTCGCGACTGCGTTAGGACCCACGTGCTATGCTTATCGCAACTTTATCGCAATCACACACGTTTGGCGGGATCAACAGATGCCGTCATCACAACAACACGCCTTCAGTCCACATTGACGAATGGCAGCGAAGTCTCAAAGTGTTCGACCCAGCCTTATGCATAATACCTAGCCTATGGACCTCGACTCCACGCATGCGATGCCGTACGAGGCGAAGTGATGTGAGAGGAGGCGACTACATAGCGCCAGCTTCAGACTACAACCAGCAGCATTGAGCACCAATCTGGCGCCACGCTTCTCGTACAACATTTTGTCCCTCCCTAATTCAGGGCGCGTTTGTTCTTTCGTTTCCTTCTTGAGAATCTTGCTCGTCCCCTATGTTGCCTGTGTCCCCGCTCCCGGTCCGTGTCACCGTCGCCCAATACAGCAGCCTTCTCAGCGTTGCTACGACCAAGACATTCGACACTCGATCCGACCAAGCGATGATTCGACGACCCGATGCCTCTGATACCATGCCGACCGCTGCGAAAGCTAGCAACTCTCACCAATATAATGAACATATTGACAGCTGCGGGCGCATCGTTTCTCATCCACCCAGAAAACAGTGCAAGACTTCAGCAAGTCGACCCTAGTAAAGACACCGCGACCAACTACGACAGGTACATCGTTCCGGCGATGGTGATATAAGACTATAATGCACTCGATACACTACGACATGTGGCCTTGCAGTACCATTGAGGCTCAGCGCGGCGGCGAGTGTTGTAGCTTTGTACCAATAGAGAGACAAACTACACGCTGTAGTTGAGAAGCCTCTTCAATATCGCCCCCATGGGCGCCTGTGCCTGCCCTGCCGATGATGCTGTCGGTATACCACGGAGATTCCTTGCTCTTGGCGTGTTCGATCACTCAATCGCTGGGCCACGCTCTATCCCTGTAGCATCATCGCTGTCGTCACGTTCATCTGAGACGGCACCAGAATGTTGTTGCAGCTTGAGCGTCGCCATTGATCCTATCCGCAACACGCGTCAAGGCATCGTGTCGGGGCACCCTGAAGCCTGTAATCTCACATCGGAGAAGCTGTTGCTCATCTTCAGCACCTGCGTGCTGACATGTGCCTGGTACCATCAAGCTCTACATACCCGATTCTTGTCAATCTCGCCATTCTTGGGTGCATCTGTGCCAACAAAAAGCTTCCGGTGAAGGGTTGTGGGCCACATCCTGCATCTCTATCGCTCTCAATCTGTTGATGGAGCTCACATAAGCCGCTATTACACTGGCATGATACCTTACGGCCTTTGCACATCGTCAGTATGGTGCACATCACCGCCAACTCGAGCTACACGTTACTTGCTCTGCTCCTGCCAACCACTTTGCATTTGACCTGATGCAATACTGCCTGTCCCGATCACCGCTGTGATGCATCGCTCGTGATATCTCAATGCTGTTCGGTTTCCACGATCATGATTGCTTTATGAGCCACAGGTATTGCATCTTCGTATGTTCCAGGTAAGTTCCATGTCACTGTGCGCCTTACCCGCTCAAAGTAAACATACGCATCCCTGTCGTCGCGACGTAAGGACACGACTCTTGGTATGGCATCTGCTTCGATTCTATGACCCACCGGTAATAGTTGAATACCTATGCGATGGCCGAACACGTCCTCTGTGACTGATCGTCGTAGTTAGGTCATGACCAGCAGATACTTCATAAAGGGGCTTTAGATACCATCCACAACCCCTCTT
>JAAVUC010000329.1:4061-33527 GCA_014898925.1 Fusarium nelsonii
TCTTGAATGTACTTTTGCCGGTTCGGTAGTATTGTGCGTGCATTTCTATGGGCGCCATATGATCCGCTGCAAAACGAGCCCGATGGGGCGCACTGCTTCAGTGGGATGAAGAGGCAGACTTGAGCCTCGCGATAAGATCAGTCAAGCTGGCTATACCGGTCAGCGACCAGTGCTCAAGATCACAAACCCGACCGCAAATCATTCCTAACAGAGACCAAGTCGATCAAGACCTTCTGAAATAAAATCGCAAGATAAATAGACGCAGAGAAACAAATTTCTATCCATTGTGGGCATTATGAGAATAAGATGCTAATCGCTGTACGTGGACTAATCATGTATTGGTCCCCCAGTGCTTGTGCTTGTGCAAATATGGCGAGATTTGTTGTAATCGGTGTTGAGGTTGTCTCATACAGACTTTGATACAGCTAACTTCCAGCTACCCAAACTACGTGTTACAGTCTCGTAGCCCCTTCACCACGCGAAGTTCTTATAAGCCTTCCTTGACCTGCGCGATCAAGTCCTGAATCTCCCGATTATCTGAATCCTCCGATTCGATAGCAGACAGATATCTAGTGGAATAAACTGACTAGATTGACGCAGTTACCACTTTTTCTTTGGTCGTAATGGACATGTTGAAGAACAGTCGGGACAACGTAAGCAGCCTGGTTTCTGCCACACTATTAGACAATTGCAGACCCAAAGATTCTGACCTGTCTTTGTTTCAAGACAGTCAGAGGGTTGGTGAAGCCCCGTCCTGATGCCGCACTCGATACAAAATCGGCGTAGCTCCACAAGCTTGTCTTCAAGCCCGGGACGTCGACCCGATACGACTCGGCCTTGTGGGTCGAAATATGCCCTTGTATCTTGGAGAACGTCGAAGTGTTCTGGAGCTCTGACACGGAAGCAGTAGTAGCACTCATAATTGCCGGGTTGGTGTCTCTTTCTCGTCTCGCTGGACCGATGCTGTGGGAAGTCCTTCGCTGCTCTCATTATAAATGAAAACTTGTCTAGCGGGCTTGCAATCTGCTGAGGGATAACTGAGTGGTGAAAATGCCGATTCACCATGGAGAGGAAGATGAGAGACTGGTAGTCTAAGTAAGAGAAGACGATTTCTCTGACTTCGGCTGGAAGTCGCTCTATCATTGATGCCCTGGCGACCTGAGGAGACCTGAGTCGCCAGCTGGGCCTTTTCGCGGAGCATTCTCGAATGGGATAGGAAGAATAGCGAGGTTCAAGATCAAAAGTCGGGCCAGTAACACCAGCATGATGTCTGGTTGTCAATAACATGGCGGGTGAAAGGATTGCTGATGGAAGTGTGAGCGATCTCGATAGCCTTCTGTAGGAGCGACGAACGATATTAAATCAGTGGGCGGGGGTATTCACCTACTCAATGTCCCATTCTCCACTGAAAGTGAGAGAAGTCTGGTATAAGATCTGACAGCCAGTCTGGCTACGGATCTGAAGCTGGAAGTTGATGTTCGCGAGAGCAAGCACGAGAATCATCTGACCTCGGGAAATTGCGTGACTCTCCTGCATGAGTAAGACTGGCAGGGCCCGCAACTGAATAAGGTACACGCGTACCAGGGACTTGCAAGACTGTGTGTCAAGCAGAAGATCGTCAACCCGTGTTTCATTACCGCCATGTGATATCTTTTCATTTATAAAATATTTCCGCGATTAACGAAAGAAGCTTTGGGAAGTGTCATGAATGTTCTCGCATCGCGGTGAATCTCGTTTTCCAGGATTCATTGCATGATCATTGGCGTATCCTGATGGCCTACCTTGTTGGTGGGCTATACGCCTATGGTCGAGAGCAGGGAAGTAGGCTTGAGTCTAGGTAAAGTTGTAGCAGCGTTTATCCCTGTGGTTGGGAAGGGGACGTTGTTGCTAATTTCGCATGGTCCACCCTGGCTCGTTCACAGAAGCTAAGGGGTTCGATGCTATTGATAAGCCTCGATCCGTTGTTAGTTGCGAGTGATCCTCCGTGACATCTAATGTGATTGACCGTGCCAATTCGGCCACACGACGGCGTGCATGGGTTTCAGCTGTCTTTCACAAGCAACCGTGTGATAAGGTCGACGCGAGTACAGGCTCGTGGTCCCGTTGGACGAGCAGCAAAAAGTTAAGAAACTGGTAGAATGAGCAACAAGGCTAGCAGAAGCGTCAACCAAGCTTAAGCTATGGCTGTCATCAAACGACCGAACTTATATTCTTTATCCAGTTACTTTCAACCTCCATGTTGGTCTCAAAGCACACCCTGAAGCTGAATCGAGCACCTAGTCCAAGCATTCACGGTTAGTCGAGTCCCAGTTCCCGGCCGATCTGAATTGCCCAGCGCCGGACTTATGACTGACACAGCTTGACACTCTTCAACAAACCCATCGTCGCGACTGCGATATTTTCGTTGCAAACCATCCTTTGTCTCTAGGCAGATTCAAGCCAAGATCCAAACGGCCTAAGTTGAGAGTCAGGATATTCTCAAAGATTTTGGTATTGGTCACACACAGAAAGGAAAGAAGCTTGTAATGCAGAAGCTTCACACTGAACCCTTGCCCCAGATAGTGTATCTGACTTATTGACGAAGACCCCGCGGTCTTCCGACTACATGCCATTTCAAATCGGTGAGATCCCCGATGCAACTGACGACTGCAGGCAGCTCATGAGAAGGTATTTGATGACCAAAACTGAGTAGGAACGGGTGCCTCAGGGAACCAATCAGCAGTAGCTATCTGAGCGCCCACTGTAGGACGACATGTCTCCTCACTCTCAAGTGGTTGCACTGTCAGACGAGGCTATGGGAGATGAGACTTCTGATGCGCCTATTTCTTGCTGGAAGGTCGATTCTAGCACTAATCAAAGCTTACGCGCTCTTCTGCGGTGGTTCGGTGCGGGACGTTATCAGGTAGCTGTTTAAGCTCCCCGTACCTCAACAGTAACAGTAAGAGTGGGAGGGAGGCCGTTGGGATGAGTGATGAAAGCTTCTCGAACACGCTTTTACCATTGACGTACAACGTTCTTCGAGGTCTTGAACGGCTTGATCCTTTTGCTGACGTTCATCCTCCATCTATCTGAGGTTGTAAGTATGCTCTGAAGAGGCAGCAAAGCCATGAACAGGTACTGACCCTCCCAAGTAAGCCGACGATGGGTTGGTCCTACGTCAGCTATCTCAAGTGTTCTATTTCCTTAGTGCTGGTTAGTTAGAATCTTGACTGGTGCTGCCCTATAGTCTTCCTCACCCATTCTACACTGAGTGACATACAACCATTACGAGAGTAAGTAACGTTGTAGGAGGACGTAGTTGAGACTTCCCTCTATTCGGGTGCACCTATGGAGGCTCAAAGCTGGCAGGTAGGTTCGGTTGTTAAAACTCCTGCCGTGGCTTGCTACATCCTCACACTGAGGCTCAAAAGGTCGTGATCACCAGACAGGGGTGAATGACCGCTGGGAACGCCCGCACGTTGCTATTGGGCAAACACCAATGCAGCGTCAAAGATAACATTTCTACTGCCTAATGGCGCCCAACCATGACTAAACCCTAGTCGATATGATCACGTCCGATTGCGGCTTCATGGCATCTAGTCAATAGGTAGAGAACGTCCTCGGACTCAGACGGCTACCGGTATATTGGATCTTCTGTTGTTCAATGGACGACGGAACCTTTCCTTAGCCTTATCGCTGGAGGTACGGGACGGGATAAGCTGGAAGGTAGAGGTGGATATGGGGACAGAAGCTTCGGGCACCTCAGAAACTTCAGTATCAGGTGTGCTGATGTCGGAGACAGCATCTTTCTAGGACTACACCTTGTGTTAGAGAGTTTATAGACGTCCCAAGGTGTCAGACCTACCCAAGTCCCGTATTCGAGCCAAGTCACCTTCAGAGAAAGCTCAGAATGTGCTACCAGGAAAGCTGACATGACCACCAATTAGACGGACTCAACCAACGTTGCGGCAAGATCTATCGGGGTCCGGATGGATACATGTAGGAGTTCTGCAAGCTTCTCAACCAGTCCCATGTAAGTGTGGTGACGCCCGGGGTCGGATCCCGGTACGAGAAAATGAAGAGAGATATGAGCAGCGAAACGGAAAGCCATGTTCATGTTCTTGGAGAGTTGCTTCGGTAAAAGGCCGCCTTTATCACGAGAGGCGTTTTGAGATATACATCTCTCACCTCAAAAGAGTTGAATGATGTGCTCGTCAATGGCCGACACGTGCTGATAGAGTGTGAAGTCATCCAAACCGTCCTTGTCGGAGAACTCGAGATAGGCGATCTCAGCAATGACATATATGACCTGCTCATTACAGCCCGTTAACTTACATCGACCGAAGCTGGGGTGAGAACTAGAATGATACTTCTCACAGAAGGCGTAGGTAATGTTGGTGATCGGCACTTGATGGCAGCACTGAGACGTTCAGTCCCGGAGAGACAGAAGTATCAAAGGGATGTTACATCGAAGGCCGGTCAGGATCAGGTACGCTACCGAGAATCTAACACTTTGCAACGAGCAGATTGCAGGCCCGAATAAATGCTACCAAGGAATGCCCGGCAGGCTGTCGTCGCATTGACCAGCGGCAGATTCGGCAGAGACAAAACCGAGGAGAGCCTCGAATATCTGCTCGCACTTCTTGCCCTATTGTAGTGCCTCAATGGGAAACTAGAGTGCTGCAAAACCGTGATGTATAATATCCCTGCAAACATCCTGGGTGAACGCGTCGGCCTTGATATCTGGGCGCGAGTTCAGTCACTTGGCAGCAACACTAAGACAGCAAAGAACGTAGACACAGTTGGATCTGAGAGTCGGGACAACTAGACCAAGGAATACCGAGCAGTGCTGATCGGACTCGAGTATGGTCAAGGCGATTGGCAGAACACAATGAATGCAGTGATCCAATAGTGTCTGAACTTTCCCATCGAGCTGAAAAGAAGGCTCCAAATTCCTCCAAGTATGAGCTTCAGATCGCTTACTAGGTGGTAATGTCCAACTTGATTAAGCGGACTCTCTGGACTCTTACCTACCTTGAGCTTACCGTGACTGCGATGGTACCCCCAGTATCTGACGTCGCATGAATAAGTGGATTGGTGCAAGCAGGTGTTCTTTCATTTTTCACCGCTCAACAGGTCGACGACATTGTCAGGACTGCAGGTGTTGACCTCTTGTGGTCATCTTTGATCAGCTGACTTTGTCCCTCTGCAACATGTGGTGTGCGGCGACTTCTAATTTTGGTTATGATACGTGATTAATACTCAAAATCTCAAGGCTGATAAGAAGCAAAGGCTACACATCAAGTCACTGAGTACATGATGATCGATGAAAGTCTTGCAAAAATCCGAACCTATGTCCTGCATCCGTAGTGTGGGGCAAATACATTCGATTCGTAATTGATGTTGTTATTGACTGCTACTCTCTCGCATCTTGGGCTAGCCCGCAATCAACCAGAGATATCCTTGGTTGGTTGGGAATACTCTTCAAGGTTTGCTGAATGACATCCCAGGACTGCGATCCATACAGGAACACATCCTGGAAATCAACACAACGAAGGGTGGTTTTGTGCCGTAAAAGAAAATCTTTTAGTTCATGTTCTTCACACACAATCCGCCTGAGGCAGAGCTTCTGCAATTTGGGAATGGTAGCTTGTTGCAGAATAGGCAGTGAATTCTCATTCATCCAATCCTCACCCATAGCTTCCATCTCCAATTCTAGTAGCTCTGGAAATTCCAGAATAAAGGCCAACAGCTCGGGCGCATCCAGAAACCGATGGTCGAGGTGAAGAGATAGTCGGCACACGTGTGCCATTGCAGTTGGCAGGGTTGGAAACATGCTAGGCTTGATGCCATCCTGATCGTGACCAGAAGAGAAATCCCCGAACTTGAAAGCAACATCACCTAGACTTGGCGGGGCCGGACCGCCAAGTACGATGGATAGAAGCTTGGAAACGAAAGCAATGCTGGCACCTGAAGTCAACATCAGGTAACGATATCGAAACGAATCGAACCCTTCGCTTGGGCTACAGATCCCACCAGGGAGCTTGTCGTCGGTAAATACAATAGCTCTGCATCGGGTAAGCTTCTGCAGAGCTTCCGGGAAGCGTCTGAAAAGCTGGGGGTCTTTCATGAGATTACACTGATCCTTGTAGCACAAGGAATGCGTTTCATCGTCTTGGGGGTGTATATGACGTATGCAAATGTCCAAGGTGTAGATCTGAGATGCAAACACGTCGATGTTGCAAATCCGGAAGAAGTTCTTTAAACTTCGTCGTTCGAACATGATGGAAACCGTCTCTAGAACTTTGCTGAAGGCAATGAATTGATTGGTGACGTGGAGCCAATCATACGATGTTTGTCGAATAAAGACAAGGTCCTGCTGTGGCAGGAAAGAAAGTATGGCGTGCTTTATCTCGGTCGGAAGCTTTTGCATAAAGTTGGGCATCGTGTGAACGACCGATACTTGACCGGATGCTTGAGTCTTGTCCGGTCAGAATCAGACGCAAAGGACAATTCTGTTCCAAGAGCAAGAGTCAACGGTGTCCCAAGGAAGGCCATATATAAACGTTCCATCTTTCAGACTCGACTCGAGGCTGCTCGGGAGTCAACTCCACGCTGCTCGAGAGTTGACTCAAGGCTGCTCAGGAGTCGACTCTACACTGCTCCGGAGCTGGCTCAAACCTGCTCAGGAGTCAAGTCGTTGCAGCGTGTGTGGATTTTGCCATTTGCCTACGCTTATCCTTATAGTGAGCTACTTATCTCATGCGCTAATAATAATACCTGATTGTACATAATGTCAAGCTCGTTGTGGCAATCGCATCTCGAGCTGCCGTTAATTCCCTTTGGCTTGTGGTTCTCGCGGAATGGCCCGTGCGTCCTGCCTTCTGAATCAATCAGACTCTACCTCTGCTCACCTCAAGCTCACTCACGGTTGTTGCTCTGGAGGAACCACAGACGGATTAGAGGCTAAGGTATCTCGTTGCCAAGTACAGCGCTGTAATCTTCTTTTATTCTTTCTAATAAAAGACGCCTAAAAACTTCATAATAATGCAGGCCAGGTTCATAATTCTTTTTCAATAGCTTCTATCGGCAAAAGAGGATCTATATAATCAATGATAGCCTTGCTTGTTATGGTGATATCCAGAGGCTCATCTACGAGTGGCCCATCTACGAAGTTTTCTATGGTAAGCAATAAGCTGAGTTCAAGGAGGATCTCAAGACATTCTTCGGCACTATCGATGTGGCGGTTTAGATTCCAAATAGGTAAGCTAGTCCGGGTTAGTTTCTGTCTGCAAATGCGTAAGGCGTTGCACTTCGCGAGCCGAAGTGTCAGGCTTCTCGATATCTAGTACAGCGGGCTAGCCGTTTTCATGTAGAGAATTCTTGTAGATAGCTGGTGAGCCAAGTTCTGTCTAGTGCTAAATGAATGTGTACGTCGAATGGGGTTGGTTTGACTCTGTTCGTCATGTAAGCCGATTGTTACGGGGTAACACTCGACGACCATGGGGTTGTCGTTTCGTGGCTTGAATCTTGACAAAATGGCGACACATCAGGCGCATTTCGACTGTCCATATTCTGACGTCCTGCCAACAAGACTGTCCTCTCGTTTCATCTTTTAAAAATCCCTATCATCTGCTGCACTATACTCATTGCTGTTGGGCTGTTGTAGCGACTAAATAGATCGGTATTCATGTTTTTGAAGTTGTATTACTGGAATTTGTCTGGAACGTGGCTTGGCCTATGCGATCTCGACCGGTCTGGACTCGTCACGTCGATATATTGCGATGTATGGTGGTCTATAGGTGCTTTACTTGACTTGCCATTCGTATATTGTGGCGATTGTTGACTTCCTGCTAGGTATCTGATTACATCCGGCAGGAGATACGCTCGCAATGCAAACGCAACAAACCGCTTCCACACGAGTCCGTACGTTCTGATTGTAGTTTCCTCGATTTTCGGAGCAAATGGCTTCGGTTGATAAATATTTAATCCAGAACTTGCCAGCCAACATGGAAGGACCTGGCCTGTGTTTTATTTTTCTTCTTTTTGAGTCCATCTGGTTTTGACGAAGGGAGGACAGGGATGCTGTTTATAGTGGGAGGGGGGAATCAAATCTCTTCTAGCCTTGATTGTTCTTTGACATGGCTGGTGTGCTCATGATGAGGTCGTTCCGACGTCGTGACCGGTATTTTCAAAGAGATAACGGCAACGATGATTCCTAACTGGTTGGGCTGATATCCCTCCGCAGGTCGATAGCCGGAGTACACAACGTACCCACGTCGCCGCATGTAGGACATTGGCATGACTTGAAACTGAAACTATGGGATGGGCAAAAAAGCAAAGTGGGCCAATAAAATGACGAGGTCACCACTTTGTCTTATATTTTGCTGGGGGGTTATATTGTTGAGAGTCCTCTTTCAGGTGAAAGTGAAATGCTGGATCATTACAGGGGTTATCGGCCACTGGCATTGTAGACTGTACAATTTCAGTGAAAGTGGGGCGGTGCAACTAAACTGCCAATCAAGTTATGGAGTCTGTGCCACCAAAAAATACCCATGCAACAGAGTCATCTGCCGTTGGGCCTCAAGCAACAATAAGGCGGTGGGGATGCTCGTGACGGAATCCATATAAAGCACTTGGCCAGCCCAGTACGGACTCATCAAGCGATGTTACCGCATATGACGAGCCCTTAGAGCTGACACCATCAAAATGAATAGACAGGTACTAAGTCCAGATTCTCCAAGTTGATGTACCTTATTGGGTTGCTTCTAATAGCAGAAGGGTTTACAGAGCCTAGATGAAGCGACCGAGAGCGCAGGACAAGGTGCTGTACAGCCGGATCACAACACTCAAGACCAACCAGCATACTTGGTGGAAGTGATTGACCTCCTTATCAAACGGATCGAGAACACGGAAGAAAGTACGGAAGACACGAAGGACTTAGACGCAGCGATACAGCAAGCAAGAAAAGCTGTGACGAGCTTCCAACATCAAGACTCACCGAATAAGTCTAAAAACATAGGCGAACTTCTTGAGGAACGGGAGTACAAACATGGCCTATCAGACCGTCTGATGAAGTTGGTAGAGTACTGTGCGAACCAGTATCGAGATACGAAGGCAGCGGCGTACCTAGATGAGGCAATACAGATGGCCAGACAAGCCGTTGCATTGGATCGCAACACTGGAGGTCCACTGGCCTACTCAATGGAGCTGATAGGCCTTCTTGGGGAAGGCTACCAAAGTACGAAAGACACGAAGTACACGGATGAAGCGATAAAGATTGCAAGACAAGCTATTGCATTGAAGCAGACCAGTGAGGGCAGTCCAGCCCCGTCGGGCGATTTGATGGCCATGAGCGACTGCCTTGAGAAACAGTATCAAACTACGAAGGCAGTGACGTACCTGGATGAGGCAATACAGATGGCCAGACAAGCAGTTCCATTGGATCCCAGCATTCAAGGCTTAATGGTCAACTTGACCAAACTGGGGAACCGCCATGCGCGAAGGTACAAGCTGACGAAAGACACAAAGGACCTTGGTCAGGCAATACAAGTGGGAAATATAGCTGAAGTATTTAGAGCCCAATGGAGGGTTCGAAGGCAAGAAAACCCACTCCATCCATCAAAAACCTTTTCCCGCCTTCTTCAGGAATGGGAGAAGTTACGCCAAAGTGGGGGCTTGGACTCACATTCTGGGGAACCTGACTCGCTCGATGGGTTTCTTGACTCACTTGCTGAGGGTCCCGACTCACTTGCTGAGGGCTCTGACTCAGGTGACAGAGAATCATTGGCTGTGCATAACGATACTAAAAGCAGTCAGATTGTATATCAGTATGAGGGCAAGGTTCTTTGTCTACCAGAGAACACCATTGACTCTAAAGAAAGAGTCAAGGCCTTTATTGACGAGAGAGTCGACACCGATGGTCCTCAAAAACTTCGAGATTTGATGGAATCGATTGATCGCCTCACTGCCGTTGGAAAGGTTTGAAATGAGTCCGAGAATTACCTTCACGTTGTCGCGTATATTTTATCTAGTTGACAGGCGAAGAGCGTGAATATATCACTGTCTCATCCATATAGCACCTTGTCAGCCCATCTTTCATAACTCTACCCGAATCTCTTTTTACATGGGACGGGGAACATCTGAAGAGTACAAGCCTTCGTATTTAAGTTTTCACGCCACAATATGTTGACACCTACCGGTCATCATGCGGTGGACCAGCAAGTACTATATGACCAACGCCAAAACAGTGGATAGCAGTGCCGTATTAAGACTGATATTACTGACTTCAACCTTCCATGGAACTGGAAGGGTATAGACTTCTAGAGTTGAGCATATCCAGTTTTATGATAGTAACATATACTCTCAGCGTTTCCTTGCAAGATTCAGCATGCCTGTCTGTCCCTGGAACTTTCTCGCCTTGTTCCTCGCTCTCCAACTCTGCGTTGTGGGTCATCAGATCACCAGGTCTATTCCCCGCCTCGTGCCGTCTATAGGTATGCTACCCAATACTCATCCACCATGCAGTACACTAAATACCCCAGTTTCCTAGCACTCGTATTTAACATGACACTGTACCTTCATTCCCTCAACAAAAAGTACCTACAAAGCAACCAAGAATTCGTGAAAAGGCACTACACACGGCGTGAAGCAAGAGGAATGATACAGCAAAAATGGTCCAGCAATCGGACTACTTGGCCGTATAAACAGTCGCTTTGCGCCTTCAGCTCAAGGGACGGCCTTTCTAGGTCATCTGCAGCATCTCGAAATTCACCTCGGACCAACCAATAAAAGGCAAACTTGCGAACAAAAACGACATGGCGCCAAATCAATGGCGGTCTAGATGGGTTTCGCGCCCTAGACCACATGGGGAAGGAGACGAGGGAAGAGATGAGGCCTACTTGAAGCGCATCAACCGGGGACAAGAAAAATGCCATGCAATCATCGCAAGTTCTATCACGTGGGTATGGTGATGCTTCTAATGCACCTGCCCTAGCGGCAGCGCCAGTTACGGTTTTGCAATAAACCATTACCGGCGTCACTTGTAATAATGCGCTTGGCGTTACAACCAATACCGAGATTCAAATTTCCCGTATGGTACATCTTCGGTCTTGGTTTATTTTTCCTTGTTCACGACCTTTCTTCCTTTACAGTCCGCTGAGAGCTCGACGTCAGGAAGGTATCAATGCTGGTTGACTAGACACAGTCAAATAGTGTTTGGCTGTGGGTGTTGCACAAAGTGTAATAATTAGTAAACAGACCCTGTGATTTGCTAGCCTTGGTAGCATCTGACTGCCTTCATGCTTGGACATCAGTAGCCTCGATCTTGTGATCAACTTCTCGTCGTATTGGCATCTTCTTCTGCTACCATGCATTGAACCATATGGTAAATTGATGCTGTGGCCTTGACAGACTTGAAACAAGGATACCAAGGTCGACACACGACCAACACCAGTTAAGGCACAACCACTTCCACCATCATGATGCCATCCAGTAGGGAAACGATGGAGAGAGCACCCTGTGCCTAGTCCGCTGATTACAAGCTCTGTTATCGCAAACGTTGTGATCCTGTAGAGGTGCTCGGTGGGATTGGGAGGATCGCTAGGGTGACGATCGGTGCTATGATGCCAACAACAGCCTGACCGAAATTCCTAACACCTTCAATGGCTCTTCGTCATTATTTCACTTATCGCACCCACTAACCGTGGCAGTCGCGAGGAGGGCATGGGTCAAAAGATGAAAGGAAGGGGCAGGGGTGCGCTACGTTTTGTCGTAAGGGTGTGAGTAGGTCCATTGTTTGGAATACGGTGAATGAGCAGCATGATGATTTACAGCAAGGTTACGAAGGATCAGAAGCAACGTGGAATTTGGTCCTGTATCTAGACTATCTATCTTACGTTACTGTGAGCTTCCGATGTCATTCGACTCTGGAAGTTGGCCGCCCTGATCCGTTGGATGAATAATACTGAATAGAGAAGTCAACAGCATTAACGACCAGCTTCAGAGCAGGGTCGGAAAAGGTCTTGAACGTGGTGAAGAACAAGGGTCAAGGTGGAAAATTTCAATCCTCCTTTTTCGTAAATCCGACGAGAACCCTAGGCCTGGTCCGGATGCCGAGTTTTATTCAATTGTGGTAAAGCATTCTCTAGGCTTTGCTTCAGCGAGGTTGTACTGTGCAAGCTATAGGGCAAGGCTAAAGGACTGGCAAATACAATTAAAGAGTTAGGATATATATATATCTTCTACCGCTCGACAAGATCTTCCACCACGTACGGAAGTCCGACAGGATAAAGAGACAAATGAAGAAGAACAAAAAGAATGCCAAAGCCAAGCATGGATTGATGATATATTCGTCAAAGTATTAATCGCGTTAAACACAGCTTCATCCTGTCCAACAGGATTAAGCCAATCTCCAAGCAGATCGGAAATCGGGAAAAGGAACCTGGAAACTAACAAGCGGCAGTTTTTGACGCAGAGGAGTACCAAGTCTCGCGTGACGCGTCCTCAAGAGGTTGTGGGTTTAAGCGAACATAAGGATGGTACCAAAAAGAAAAGAAGAGAGGAGAAAGCGAAGTAACAGGGAATGAATCGATCTACCAGGATATTTGCAGGCGCCACCCTTCTTCTGACACTCCATCGATTTGTGCCCCTGTGGAGGATCGTAAGATACGGAAGCGGATCGTCTAGGGCTGTGTCATCGACCTGCGGGCTATCCAATACAAGGAAGTCCAGAGGGCGTGACAGGCGATGTCAGTAAGAAAGACTGATCATTTTACTAAGCTATTCTTTTGTGAGTTCGTACTTGGCCGGGACCGAGAAGTTGCGGGTTGCCTCATTCCAAATCAACCAGCTTCCTGGAGTAGCGATGCTGCAGCCCAGAGACAAAATGCGGTCCTTACGTTCCTCTGACATGGAGGCTAACTCAAAGTACTTCTCATCCTCGTCGATCTTGTCGTTCTGGAACCATTCATTGGGAAAGTAGTCCTCGGCATAAAGCAAGCCCCGCATAGCAAAGTCCTCCGGCAATGGACGAGGTTGATGATCTTTCTCCCAAAGGCGGAACTCGTTTTTCACTTTGTATCCAGGCTCGCAAGAACCCAATAGCGAATTGAGCATGAGAGCAGTAAGCTTCCAGGGATATTTACCTTCCAGGTGGGAAATAGCCGCCGGGAACCGAGTCATATACTTTATGAATACCAGAATGGTATGCAAGAAAGGTAACGTATTGGCATCCCCCCAACGAAGGACTACAACCTCAATCGTGTCAACTGCGAAAGTAAGAGCAAGGTTGAAAGTCTCGTCCGGGGTGCCCTCAGAGACTATGCCCTCTTCCATAGGAACATCAGTCTCCTCGGGCTTCTTAGATATGGCACGCATAAGCACATTGGACTCAGCGCCATAACCAAGAAGTGAACAAGCCACAGCAATTCCAATATAGTATCTGAGGAAGTTAGTATTAGTCCATAAGTTTTCTCAGCACCGACTAACCCTGATTCCAGCCATCGCTTAGTCGATCGGGCAATATGACCATCCAGCTGATCGTTGAAGCTCTTCATAGAGTCTTGAAGCTGGTCCCAGGACTTTTTAGAAAAGAGTATACCATGAGCACGGACAAATGCAGTGTCAACTGGAGCAAGACGTGTAGGACTGTTACTAAGTACAGGATCAAACAATGTCATGATACTTTCCCGGGCGCTCGAAAACGGAATGGGTACACAAAGACTCTTTGTGTAATAGTATAGTTGCTGAAGCGCATTGGGACGCGCCAAGATCGCCAGATGGTGATAAAGTCGACCTGTTGTGGGAGACTTATCGGACGCCTGACTGTACCAATGACGACTCACACCGGTCCAAACTTCGCGATCGCGAATATCGTCATCTTCAATAGCCATACGATATCGACCAAGATCGCCAAGACATTCAATCCAAGTATCCTCAAAAGCAGGCACGGTTTCATAAAGCAAAGCCATCATGCTATAGGCCAAGTACAAGAAAGTGAGCATGTGTTCGAGAGAAGCTGGCAATCGATGTCGCAGAAGTTCAAGAAACGTGTGAATGCCATGTCTCCACATGCGAGCGGGCATAGCGTACTTGGACGCCAACCTGCGCAAGGCCGGGCTGGTAGAGGGGTGTTGGCTGGCGAGGAAGAAGTCGTGATGCTCGTGAAGGAGCGTTCGATGCAAAGCTATCAGCGCCTGCCATTGTTCGTTGTTAAGCTTTGAGTTGGCATCGGTATTGGATGATTGTGCATTATCAACTTCAATGCATTTGGTCTCGACCATAACCAGCCCAGCATATATACCCTTGACTTCTGCGACGAGTTGATCTTGAGAGATTGGTCTGGTCTCAAGTTGGCGCATCATCTGGGAGGTGGCGTCATCATCGCTGACTGGAGGCTGTTGTGCGGCAGGCTGGGTAGGTCTATTAGCCTTGGGAGATGGCCCTTGCCTGGCTGAACTAAGAAGAACAGAGCGGCCTTGACTATGTGACTTTGACTCGGCGCTATCCTCGGTCCGAAGCTGCCGACCTGAAGTATTCTTGTGGAGTCGCCGCTCATATTCGCTCCAGGTGTCGTTGCGCGCGCGGCTGTGGCTAGCAGTGACTTGCGGACTACCGGTCGCCGGACGGGCAGGCGGAGGTGAACAGCACGTATCTCTATGACTGTCGGCATCTCGTTCCTCATCATCTGCCGTCCCGGAAGGGTCTTGATCCCTTGCAGTTCCAATATTTGTGTCTGCCTGGCGTTTCCTACTGTTGGGGTCCTGGCTATTGGGCCTATTGATACTACTGCAAAGAGCAAAGGAATGAGTATAACAATATAGTGTACCAGTTGGATGGGAGAGAGGCTTACCCTTTAACGTGTTCTTCCGCTGTTTGCGCGGTTGGCCACTTACTACAATGTTCAGAGTCGATCTGAGTGTGTTCGCGCCATGCTTCTATAGTCTGGGACTCGTTGCCGCAGATATCGCAGACAAAGGGTTGAGAGCCCCTTCTTTCTCTTTCTTTACCCTTATCCTGACGATCCTGCGTTCTGAGGTGGTGAACCCACTCCTTGGTGATATCTGCCATATTATTTGGCTATGACAAAAGACAAGGCAGTACCAACACCGGTCGGCAAAGGTGAAGCGGTGTGTATGAGACGAGAATCACACAATAGAATTAACGCTGCAGTAGGAGAAAAGCTCAGTCATCCATTGTCACTCTGATATTCCGCAACACGAGCGCGCGCGAATGCGAGTACAAGCAAAGCAAGCGAAGAATAAGAAAAAACAAAAACGTGAAAAGTGGTGGCGAGAAGGGAGCAAGCCAGGAAGGCGCTTGCCTTGCCTGCCTGAAGCATCCCCTACCACCAAAGTGAAAGGAGGGGCAGGCAAAACAGGGCAGGGAAAGAATAGTCTCCTACTGCTAGATAATCCAATATCTGGCTGGTACGCAATCAGGAATTCTTCAAGAAGCAGAGAGTCACTCACCAATGCCACGGTATCCAATTTTGTCAGAAACAGAAATCCCTATCGTCTGAGAGCCGGTGTCAACGTGGAATCAAGGCGACTTAAAAGAAGAGCATGGGTGGTATGCCATGGTTCGCCAACGAGGCAGATAGATCAGGGGTCGGCTAAGGCTTACGCGACAAGGCAACCACTTGCATAACACGAAGCAAGCCACAGCGCAGCAGCGTTTTCTTTAGCGCAGCCCGAGACCAGGGCTCAAGTGAAAGGCATGGAGGGTGCATGTAAGAAATGGAAAAGGGAGGAGATAATCGCCGAAATTCTGTATGTTTTCTTTTCTTTTGCCTTTTCTTCAACTGTCCATTCCACGACACCTACGGTATCAGTAAATCGAGCACCGATGTCGCATGGTCCTGAGTTTGCCCCTCTTTTTCCTCAGCCTGCCCAGTATCCGCTTCCTTTCGCTACTCATGTCGGCTTGATGGGCTGACAATGACGAGGCTGAAATTTCCCATAGTGGCCGCAGAACGGGCAAACGCCGATCATGCAACAACAGGTTATCAACCCTATTCGTCGCCACCCAACAACATGAACAGATAACACTAGAGATGATTGACATCATCAGCCTTGACCTTCCCTCCTTGGAGATAATCTGTCATATTCGCGCATTTGTTACGTGTCAGGAAGCTTGGATCAATCTATTGTGTTCTCCTATTAGGCAGGGTGGGCGGGCAGTAAGGGCTGACGGCTTTTCCGTGCAATAGTCCCTGTGTAGGTACTTAGCTCTGTCCAGATGCTCGTTGCAGACCGGCCCCTCTTACCGAACGTCCGGCCGTCGCGGTCAATATGAGCCCTAGCGCAACCACTACGCCGCATTCAAGGACCAACAGGTCTATGCTCTCATACGATGACTGGTGTTGGGTGTTGGTCGCTCTGTTTCTTATCAGGGGTTAAAGAGGGACAGGCCTTGGGCGCCTCAAAATCTCTAGATCTTACCATATGTGACAAGGGTGTTAGTGGCCCCTGCCCGATTGCATCTGAAATAAGGCTATTCTCTCTTGTCTCGACCGTCCCGTCGCAGACAGTAGTCGGGCAAGACAAAGGTTGGAGGGTTAGATGACAGGTAGGGCGCTACCAACGGGACAGAAACTCAGACAACTGCGCATAAGAGCGATACTTTCAGTACAAGGTAAAAGATGGTCGGTAGAGATATTGTAGTGACTGCTGGCGCACCCGTATCTTGGCCAGAAGCATCCATAACGGTTAAGGATCGATAGCGTCTCGCGAGTGCTCTCAATCGCGATGGTCGTTGACATCAACGGAAATCCCTGACGATTTCGACGACCTCTGATCGACAGCCCAAACGCCCTTCCCCGCAATTCGCAAGAATGAGGAGAGCCAATCAACGATCTATGTAAGCCATGGGTGTCCAGTCATCACGTGGAGACTTGTGTTGTGTCCAACTTCTGTCGCTTGAATATTTTTCTGATTTCCATTTCCACTTTTGCCATATCGTAACGTTTGCAGACCCACCCCATTGACCGACCCCGATATTCGTTGCCGTTTCAGACCTCGTCAACATCAATATGCAGAAGGTAAAGCTCGCTTTATGGAAACTCGGTAGGACATGCCAATGTCTATACCGAGGAAATCGGAAGAGTTCATTAGCTTACGGTATTTAGGTTGAAGAGCACCCCTTCCTGAGCACCCCAGGGCTAGTATCAATGGTAGCCGCTAATCTTCGTGCTCACGATGTATTTCGATTTGCAATTACCACCAGGTATCTGAATGGTCTCTTAAAGTCAACCCTTTGGAAGGCCATGATTACCGAGTTGAGAGATCTGGTTCCCGACGAAAAGAAAATTTACCTTGAAGAAATCCTTATCAGGTAGGTCCCCAAGACACAGGACAACGAGGCCCGAAGCGAATTCCTTGTTTCCCTCGGGTGGAGAATAGCGACCACATTCTTCTGGAGACGAGGCAGGGTTGCAAATTACGTCGACTTTGAAGCACCTACAGCCTTCAAAGCATCCGAGGCATCTGCAGACTCTGACGGTTCCATTGTATTTGCAGGCTGTCCCACGTGTAAAAATTGGGATCAATCGCTGACCGCTCGAGCCTTCGAAGCCTCTGAGGAATGGGGGACCGGTGTAGGCGTGTGGGAAAATAGAAATCTGGATGCTGAGGCTTCTGCGCGCGCGATTTTTTATGTCTGGCGTGATCTTGCTCGGCCGCTTGTCGGCCACCACGCGCTATTGCTATACCTTGTTGATGCAGCCCGCAAAGGACCAGAGAATCTGGGAGTTGCAAGACAACGCGCAGTCATAGCCGGAGTCTCATCATCCACCATCAATCATTACTTCAGCGTTACTTCGTGGGATGTTCCCTCTGACGTCGACATCGCTAGGTTGAAAGTATTGAATATAAGCGAACTCCTAGAAGGGACTCATTCCAAATCTTGGACTTTCGAATATCTTGCGAAACTGAGCTCAAGTTTCCACAAGATCTTGGAAGACGAATATCAATGGGAAATGCCTGGTTTCGAGAGATGCGTAACGGGATTAAAAGCATCTCTTCTCTGGACAAGCCTGAGCAGCAGCAACAAGCAACGGCTCAGCGACGGGAATTACAGGACAAAATCAACCAATATGCAAGCCATGGAAGAGCAAAACTTGTACTCTTACTAATCTTGACAAGAGTCCTTGTCTTTTGTGACCGCGCCGTCACCGTATCCCGACAATCCCGAAACCAAGCTTTGAAAAGAATTTCTGACGAGGAAAGGTTGACTCAAGGATCAGGCACAACAGAATTCATGCAAGGCCTGACAAAATCTTTACAAGAATTATTTTTTCTGGCAAAGAATAACCAAGGACTGGGGACACCAGAATTTATGCAAGAAATGACGGAAGTCTTTCATGATATTTTTGTTCGGGCAAATCTTGATCAAGGATCACTTACCACACATTTCGTGCAAGAAGCGACGGAAGCCTTTCATGATTTGTTTAATGGGGCAACCGTTGAGCAAGGATTCAGTACGACAGAATTTGTTGAACGGATGACGAAGGTCTTTCAACATTTGTTCAGTCAGGCACAAGAGGTTCGAAAATGTAGTGAAGTCTTTCTTGACATGTATACTAGGGACCGAGCCCTTGTAACAGCCAAGAGATGTCACCTCCTTCTCATGTCAATCGGTATGAAACAGCCGCAACAGCTAAAAGCAGATGAGAAAGCCCCAGGTTCTACGC
Source organism: Fusarium nelsonii (assembly GCA_014898925.1). Lineage (NCBI taxonomy): Eukaryota > Fungi > Ascomycota > Sordariomycetes > Hypocreales > Nectriaceae > Fusarium > Fusarium nelsonii. Next base: position 22,732 of record JAAVUC010000329.1, read on the forward strand.
ACTTCAAACTAGAGAGGCATATATGTCACTTGATCAAACGGTGGAATGCTGTTGCGGATTGGAGCCGTCCAGAGTTTCTCGCCCTCATCCCGGAACGGATGATCCGTGAGATCTCCCCTAGCACTCAACATCCCTTCACCTCTGGCCGCGAGATATGCGACTTTATCGAGAGACGTTCCTTGATATCGCGGGGCACCCCTTCAGAACTCCCAATCAACATCGGCCAGGCGTCCCAGTTTCGTCGTGACTTGGCACAAGTCATAGGTCATGACTTCCCAACGACTTTGCCCTGGCGTGACGAAGAGGGCTTTGGTATCCAGACTAGATCGACGGATGATAATCAATGGTGGAATGAAGCATCCGAAGCTTGGGTTGCCCTGGGGAACTCACTACGCACCCCTGGCTGGAGAAAGGACCAACAAGATCGGACGTGGTTGGGCGAAGCTTTAGCAGTCTGTCGGTGCGTGAACTATGCGCAAGACCAACGATTCAGGATTTTATACCATCCTCAAGCCCGCGAACGCTTCCAATCAGATCTGGACACAATAATCAGAGTACTTCACGATCATGTCGTTCTGTTTCTTCGCAAGGGGGTTTTCCCGGAGGAAGGATGGGTTCGCTGCAGGCCCCCCTCAGAATTAACGGAGGATGACAAGAGCGCTTGGTATGCACGCCGAGTAACAAGATTGTTGGTAACGGCCATGATAGCTTGGAGTAAGCAATGTTAGCAAGGGACCAAAGTATTGCTGAAAAGGAGCATGCGCTACCAATAGCGCATGTATACATGTATCTCAAATGGCCCTATAAGGCTCTCTACCATACGAACGATGAAGAAGACGTGATCTCTCACACCTTCCATTGTTTCTTTAACAGACGGAACGTATGCCGAAGCAACTACTATTATCTAGCCCTCCTTACTAATCTATTTTTGAAATATGTTTCGGCACTTTTGTCAGTAGCCGAACTCGGCTCGTTCTCCATGTAGAGCATGTACTCCGGAAATTCCCGTGAAACGCAGAGCTGGTTGATGTCGTCACGTCAAATGAGTTCCGAAGTAACCTAAAGATAGCTATCACCTTGTGACAAACTTGGCGAAACATTTTCCTTATTGTCTTCCTTAGGCACAGACTGATGGTAGTGCAAGGTCCGCAAGGTTTCCAAGGTCTGAGAGATCAACTTACCCTTCTCACGCAATGCACAGTAGCATATAGGAAGATCCAACAACGAATTACCGAGGATGAAAGGATCAAGTTAACAATCAATAGCGTGTGCTATGGGCACTGGTCTGGTCATGTGTCTTATGGGATATGTGTATGTTCCCAGCTGAGGTTCTTCTTAAGTCCGAGTCTCAAATATACCTTTACGTTGAGGCTCGGCTACCCCTCTGCTGCGGGGTAACAGCACAATGCGATCGGCTCCTACTTCTACAGACACGGTCGATCGGAAGTAAGTTTGACGCAAGCCAGGCAGAGGTTGATGCTCAGTCAACTCTCCATAACGCTATCCACAGCGGAAGCGTATGGTACTTGTTAGGCCCGGGGGTGGTGTAAGCGGAAACGTGCCATCAGCCTGCCAGCCACTGCTCACATCATTGTTCTAAGCGAGGTGCTTGTGCATGACTTCTCTGGGCACGAGGAATGTACCCCGCACGGAAATTTCCTTTTTAGGATGTTCAAGACCCTTCGCCGCCTATCACATTGGCTTTGCTGAATTTAGCGGGGCCTGGTCTTGAGTGCTAAGCTAAATCCGTAAGTGGAGCATCTGTGCCTACCCTGTAGCTGCTTGGTCTCAACCGATGTGGGCTGGTAGGTGGTCAACGAAGAAAGCTGAATGAACGAAGAGGAATGGAAGTAAGAAAGAAATGAGGAGAAGAAAAAAGAATAAGCTTTCAGGCCTTTTCTACTCTTATCAGGGCTTTGATCGCCACGTGTTCCAGTCTTTCCTCATCGTGAGCTGGTATTCCCATTACTATCACTGCAGTGGATTGGCTGTTAGTATCTACGACGTGACAGCTCGATGTTGGGATATTGTCCGACCTTGGCGAATCTGTTGCAAAGGCCAGCGGAAACCTAACAATAAGCCACACACGGGTTTGTTGTCGGATCTAATATAGTACTAGTGTGATGGATCATCTTCTGTTTCTCCCGTGTATCCGATGGTTTTGCCTCGTCAGAGTTGGCAATGAAGCCGGGTGATTGGAGTGATAATGGTGATCACCTCCAAAGGCAGACAAACTTGACGAAACCTTGACGGACGAAGTCGCGACGGCGAAGCCTTGATGAATGAAGCCGGCGAATAACTTACAGCCTTGCTGATGTGCGATTCCCACACCGAATGGTCAGCATTACAGTGGGAATATTTGTGATGCCCATAGCTTGTGTATGATTCGATTGGGGTTGTCGATCAGTTCATGGCTTTGCTACACAAACGAACCGAGACATCTCGTATCTACACTGAAGTCATGCAGATCCCACGCGCCAACTACAGCAAGCGTCAGCAGCCCTCGGAAGCCAAAACAATCGTACTATCCGGGACCCACTCCAACCTCTTAGCCTGAGCCTGCCTGCAGGGCTTAACGTGGTTCACTCGCCGCCGCCGCCAACTTGCGCTTCTTCGCCAGCCTGGAACCTGGTTGCACTCACCTGCTGTGGGTATGTGGCGCATTGGCTCATCGAATCACTTGGCAAACTCAAAATAGGGTGCGATTGGATCCTTGTAGATAGGCGGCCAACCCATTACGTCAAGGAACAGCCCGGTTTGGCGTAGTTCTGAGCTCTCCATAGAAACTGTCAGATCTACCAATCAAATCGCGGCACCCCCTGGGGGAGAGGGAACGGGAGGGTGGAGGTCATTGTTCGGGGAAGTCTAATCTTAACCGGGATTCACTTGGTCAGAAACGACCCACATGCTCGTTAACCGCCGTCTTGCCAGGGCCAATAATATTTCGAGCGGCGGATGCTTGTTGCGTTCCACAGCATGCAAGTCGATCTGTCGCATCTTGACACACTTACGAAAGATATCACGTGAGCAATTCTACCGCTGCAGACCCACTTATACGACGTCTGTCCATCGGATCAAAGGAGCATCAGCGTCTTCTGGTCAAGCAAGTTGAAAGCAAAGCTCGGCCAACATCTCGCATGGATCACAGCATGGCAATATCCACCGACTGAACAGCTGGACTGTGAGCGAAGACGATGTCGACACCGAGTCAGCAGAGGAACAAAACATGGGAGCGCCCAACACCTGTGCTGACCAGAAGAGTGGGGTGGAAGGGGAGGGGGGCGTGGCAGGCCGAGTACGCTGTGTCATATCCACATATGCACATGTAGCGGTGCCTGATTGAATGACTTACTTACTTCCTACCCTGTCTTGCTGTTTCTACAGGTGACAACGGGCGTGGAAGAGCTAGGATACGGGCTGATTGATGGACGATCCTGTCCTACCCCCTCCCCCCTCACCAACACCCACCGCTGGCACAGAACACATATGAAGCCTTAATAAATTAACCAGGATATCAGGGGCAATGCTGGTAATCTGGGGCGACTTTGATATGATGCCCACCGACGCGGTTGATATCCGGACTTCCCACTCATTGATGAAGAGTACGGTACGGCGACGCTCTTGAACCTGGTGACCCTGGCTTGCGTCGCTCGCTTGCGTTGATAAGGAGATGTCCTCTGTCCTTTTTCCTGCCATCAGGGCTGGCTTTCTCTTGAAGGTTTTAGAGTGCGCAGCACCTTGACTGGATACCTGGCATCAGCCGAACGTCGTCTCATTTCATTATCGACAAAACAATAGCGAAAATGGCGACACAACCGACAATCTCGTCGCGGGAGTCATTGACTCAGGGCAGTACAGGCTCTGTTGAGACGTTTTCGACAGGCGCATCTTCCCACGCACCTCACACAACACTGACACCAATCCCGCTTTCTCAGCACCTGACTCCAACGGAAACGGCTGATAGTCAGGATAGTGAAAAGTTAGACAAATATAGTCCCAAGGAGGCTCAGTATGGTGGCCTTTACGACCAGGCGGTTTCAATGTCACGTCATGAGTCCGATGCCGAGCCCCTTCCATGTCGGTCTTCCGGATATCCATCAGGAGACAGTCCGGTCTCGCCTACCTCGACGGGACTCAGATACCTACCTGACTCTGGAAGCACCGTCCCAAGTACGAATGATGATGGAAGAAACCAGCCAACTCGTGAAGGAGTCCTTAAAATCCATGGAATTCTCAACTCTCCAAAGGCTACCCTGTTAGCTTCCCGAAGCAAAGAACCTATCCCCTCAGCGGCTCATCCTCCTGTTATTACGACCTTGGATAAAAGGTTCATCTCAACTGGATTCCTCGCAGTAGGTGGATCAATCCGACCAGGCCTCGGTGAATCGGCTCCTCGTATGGGGACACGTCTCGAAGGAACTGCCTCGGAATATAATTCACCAGCAGAAGCATTACCTTTGCCCCCAAAAAGCAACGCAACGCAGGAACCCAGCCCGGTCCAACATCATCCGGCCGCATATGATAGCAGGCCATCTTGGGACTAAGGGATGGCCAACGACAACAGATCCCAGTACCCCAAATCACATGCTTTTCCTGGAGTGGCAACTGACCCTCCTTCGACAATGTTGAGTCCTAGTAGTGGTATAATGCATTCCCAGAGGATGACGGGCCTCCGCAAAGAACAGGGAGCCTCCTCCACTCCGCCTCCAAGTCATGAGGGAGATCACTCGCAGCCACCTCGAGCAAGTCCCCAAACTTCACATCCCCCCAGTGAAGGTTCCTCGGCATGCTTGGAATTGGAAACACGACGAAGTCGTCGGAAGGAAGCGTCCGCTTCTGGTGTCGACAAACCGTACATCCTGATGACATTTTCCGGTAGTCGCGAACCTATACAAGTTCCCATAGACTATGTTCAGGGATCAAAGAAAAAGGCTGAGAGGAGGAAGCGAAATGCCGCTGCTTCAGCGACGTGCCGAAAAAAGAAAAAGCTGCAACGGCAAACAGACCATGAAGAATTGTAACCGCTGCGGCTTGAGCTAAATACAATGCGAACCAAACATTCCGCACAGGAAGAAGAATTGCATTGGTGCGAAAACGAGTTAGATTACTGGAGATACACTGGCCGACATAACCCATCGAGACATAGACTCGCTGCTGGCCCTCCAAGCCTCCCCATTTCGTCACGGAACTCCAATGTGGAGACTGGAGTTATGGCATCAGTACCACAAGGGTCTACTAAGTACTACGGTACGGAACTATTGAATGTAAGGCAGGCCGAGGGCCCTTATGTCAATGGTATCGAGCGCTCGTGGCTGCCTCGCGGCTCTCTCGCAAGTCGACATTCGACTCCCTGTTCTGGCAGGCTACCTCAAATACGAATGGGCGGCCAACCTCGAGTTCCAGCTCCTAGACCGGACGTGCAAGGCCGATGAACTGGCAACTAGACGTCAGTCGAGCCCCGAGCCCCGAGCACTGAAAGTAGGCTGAGCAAAGATTAGTACACATCGTAGGCTTTGAGCCGCGAGATTTGACATCTTGGACATCACGAGCTTATCGCTGCGCTGAACAACTCGTGAGAACTTGTGTTCTTGCCGGCTGTCTTGAGTTGGAGTGGCTACGTTTGTGTTTTTTCTTTGGCGAGGCTTTGTACGCAGCTGTAGGGCCACACGCGGTCCTCTCACCATTTATGATGCTGTCTTCCTTCATCTTTCTCATCTCCCTCCTTGTTGCATCCGATATGGCCTCATGCGAGGAGGCAAACGTAAAGTGGGCTTGTGCGAAGTTTATACACCTTGAACGGGCTGTTACTAATACAACCTTTCATGGATATAGACCGTCTGCTTTCCATTTGTAAGTATACCTGTAAGCTAGATAGAAGCTTAGGTAGTAGTCCAAGTAGGGACCTAGGCAAATGTTCGTGTTAGTTATGGTAATTGTCCTCTCACACGATTTAGACCCGTGGTGGGTTATCATCGCGAGGTGACACATCATCGTCCCTATGGATCTACCATCTCAGACTCTGTGACCTTTCTCACGGGCTCAGCACCTAAAACGGTGCAAAGGTCGGACTTGTGTGTCCTTTCAGCAGCCTGACCTACTTTGTGTTGCGTCGTGTTGCCACTGTTGGAACTCGTAAGAGATTTGTGATGAATGAAACGATTTGAAGACTCAGTATCCTTTTACAATCAGTCATCAGCGACGAGTGAATTCAGGATCCACTTCTTGAGGGTGAAGGCGAAAAGATATGTGGCTGGGACACGTTTTTCCCGCCTTATCCGATCTCAAATCGCATTGTGAAGACCAGGCTCGGCAACGGCAATGGCAAAGCAGTAGGCTGAACCACCTTTCCATATCAGTGGCTTTACCGTGGTTACGCCTGCTCCACGAAGCCAATGGCCCCTGTTCTGCGTACCTTGCATGCGTATGGCGAACTGACTTGCATCGCCTCTGCCGCATCAATGTCACATAGCATGAGCACAATCTGTTGGCTTTACCCACAACATGCAGGCATTCAGTTAACTACCCTCACGCTTTCTGGTCTATCTCATAATATGGCAAAGCCGCGTCTCAGATATCACTGTGCAGCTAGGAATGTTCTTTATTCCATTCTTGTCTTTTCTTTTTTTCTGTGATCGCCTACCGCCGCTGTCGTGGGGGTCGGCGACACTGCGACGCTAATGTCGCCGCCACCTTTGCGTTGATCATTCCCAGTATGCGAATACAGCTGACTGGTTGATCCTTTCGACGCTAGGGAGATAGTAAGTAACTTCCTAGCGTACTTGCCAACCGCAACTTAGTTCCCATGTTCCCTGGCAGGTGCCACTAGCCTCTATCGACGCTAGCAGCCGCTCACAACGATCAACACGTCAGTCAACGCGGGCTAACGGACGACGCAGAGCCAAAAACGACTAATCAATAGCCGATGGCGCAAGCCACATCGCAAAGGTGCTAGAGTGATGGAGGTTTCAGCGTTGCTGTGGTATGTCAAGTAAGAAGAGAGGGACTCCAATAGAGTTAGCAGCAAAGGGCGAACGAGGACGACGAATCAAGCAACCCGCTTCTGACCAACATCCCTAGCCCAGGGTCTCCAGTAGCTGCCGATTTGTCAAAATAAAGATTTGCAGAACCGGCCATGGGTGTGACAAGCAGTCTTGGCCGATCCCTGCCACCCTCTACCTTGTTTTCATCGGAGATCATGCCGGCACCACACATGGCCATGTTCCGTCCTTCGTTGAAGTGCAAAACTCGGATGAGGCTAGACCTGTGGGGGTTTCGGGCCCGCTTTTGGCAAGCCGACGCGGGTACGTCTTCAGGTTGGCAGACCGTGCCACCTCGTTCATCTGGGCATGGATGTTTTGGATTAGCAGACCCGGTTCCGCGATTACAGGCCCACTCTCGCACATTTGTTCATCAAATTGGCTACGGAGAGAAGAGAGAAGAGTGCCTGCAAGTGAACAATTATCCTTGCCGTGCTAGGCCGTCAACAGGAGAAGCAAGGCCAGGATAAACATTTACTAGCTCGTTCGCTTCATGAATGATTACCCATAAGTAATAAAACTCAACAGTAAGGGCTGTGCCTTGTGATATAAAGACGAAGAACTGCATCTGGTAAGGCTGCATCTCATCAACTGAACTGAATACCTGGGCGGATTCGACCACGAGACACTGCCCGAAACCTATTCTCTCAGAGTATCATTCTCTCTCGTTTGTTGTATCGACATGTTTCTTCCCTATGCCCGGAGCACTGAGGACTTTCACGAAGTCGGTGGCATAGAGGTGCTAAGGGAAGCGCCCGTGGGCTATCCTGTCGATTTGTCCAATCCGCACAAGGATACGGCAATCATCAGGACGAGCTACTGCGTATGTATCTTTGGGTTCCTTGCTTCCTCCTACGTCCTTGGACTTTGCCTCCACGCGGCATGTTACGGCCGCCAGGATTGGCACTTGAGGAATTGTAAGCAAGGCCACTGCTTAAGCGGGTGACGCATGAGAATATTCCTGCTGATTCAGTTAATAGACATCATCCTCTCAGCATGCACACTCGCGATAGCCGCCCAATGCTTTATCGTCGTCTGCCTGCATCACTCGACTCTGGGTTTATATGTCTGGGAGATGTCCCTGGACGATGCCACTTGGACGGTTGACGTAAGTCTGGAGAAAGGCTGTGATGGATCAGTTTGCTAATCCTTTGTCAAAAGCTCATACTTGCTGCCACACTACTCATAGTTCCCAGCACCGCCCTTGCGAGACTGGTTCTCTGTATTACATACCACCAGTTGATACCTACAACATGGTACCAAAACTGCATCCGTGTTGCAGGCGGTCTGATAGTTCTCGCCTCCGCCTCTCTATGGCTTGCCTTACTGTTTGCTTGTAAGCCAGTCGACGCGACATGGAACCTCCGACTTCTCATGGGGGCTCAATGCATCGATCGCTCACTACTTCATATATCTCAAGCGACTGCAGGGATGATAGCAGATCTTATCCTCGCGGCTGTCACGTTAACTGAGATCCCTCGACGCCAACGGTTGTGGAAGCCCAGAGCGGCTACCTGTGCATTTTTTTGCAGCGGCCTATTCCCGCTGGGCGCTTCCCTAGCTCGGATTGTCCTACTGGTCATCGCACGAAAGGCCCCTGACGCGACTTTTCTGTCACTGCCAACCGTCCTCTGCTTCATCGTCGAGGCGAATCTCGCCATCATCTGCAGTTCACTACCAAACCTTAGGCTCCTCGTAAAGGACTTCAAGAAACTCGGAAAGCCACCGCCTTCGGTGAACGACGGAGTAGACGGTCAGAAGAGCCTAGGTTTTCGGCAAGTTGCGGTATGCACAATTGGTGGTACACCGATGGGCGGAGGGGGCTCAAGTACTGCGGAGCTTGTTGCTGGCTCTATAGAATATGGAAGCCCCTCAGGCACATCGACTTTGCCTTGTCTTGGTTCCTGACTTGAAAGGCTGGTCTTTGTAGACAAGATACAGTCCTACGCTACAAGTCAAGTTAGTCCTGCTAGACTTTGTATGACCAAAGATCTACGTGAAAGACTCGCACTGCGCTGATAGCTGGCATCCAATGGATTTACCCAGAGGTTCGCTCGTGACCTGCACCGAGGCGGCGGGACTCTGGTTCGGCAGGTTCAGGAAGTGACTGCATTCATAGGCTCACCACGAATCGTCGTCTTCTTCATAGCCACAGACGGCTGTGGTAAACGCGATGGTGGCTCGAGGGCCTTGAGGTACGAGCCAAATCGAAATAGCGATGTTCCAGCTGAAGGATGGTGCAGTAACAGTGGAAGCTCCCGTAATTTCTATAGGGCTAAGGGTATCCTCTACCAGTGCCTGACACAAAATCGCGCTTCGCATGGGCAGACAGGGTCGTGACATGTGCTGGTCACTGCTGTCGAACATATCACCTAATAAATGCTATCTGTGAAGGAAGCAGTCGACGTTTTGAAAGTGAGAAAGGTTCTAACAGAGTGCCTATGCGCCGGACATTGACCGTTGAATATTGGCGCAACCGACAGGAAGCTATCATGTCAAACTTTCTACCATCACGACGTTAGGTGCCATTGCCGTCTTTGCCTGCAGACATACTTCGCAGAATATCCTGTATCAGTAATCAAAGGTCATTTTTGCAGCTTTCCTTGACGGACCATGGGTTCATTACAGTTCGTACAGCACAAGCAGCTGACTCGAACCAACAGCAGAAGACACAAGACCTTGTCATTCTCACTTCCTGCCATCCCTCATGCTAATTCCAAGCCCACTCTTCCGACCATCTCTATCATCTTACTGGAATATCTCACATCCTCGTTGGATTCTAATGTATTTCAAGACTCACAGCCAAGGCCTTCTGCACGAGTACTAAGGGTATACTCCACGGAGCTTCAATACTGGAGGTTTATGCGAGGACCTGTCAGGTAGTTACAAAGGCATCTAAAGAAGAGTATAGTCAGTGATTTTAAATAATCAGACGAACTGCAGCAATGTTAGCATCTTGATGATGAAGCGCGTATGGAAAAGTGCGACGCTCACTTATTGAAACCGTTGGCTGATGCGCACTATATTGATACAGTAATGAAACTCTGTGGTATTGTACAAGGAATGCCAACCCAACTAGCCATCCTATCTCCTGCCCTACATATGGGACCGACTCAGCCTCGTTTTGCCTTAGCTTAGTTGTCTTATCGACTGGTTTGCCACTTATTCTCTTTCGCTTCCTTTCTTATGTCCGAGTGTTGGGCCTGGGCCACTCCTCCTTGATCACCTGGTGGAACGTAAGTTTTGAACACTAATCCACCGTAGTAACTCACCTGAAAAGTCTCTCGGGCTTTGTCCATCTCCTCCTTCCCAGGCCAGGTTCCAGGGTCATCAATACTCTCAAGGTAGAATGCTATGTCTATAGCCTCGATAAAGAAGCTGATGTGCTCGTCATTTGTGATGGTTGGATCTCGAATCTCCAAGAGTGTTTGATCTAGTATTAGCTGAATGATCATTGGGTGCCAGTACATGAAGCAGCTCGTTATAGCGTTTTCCTTGGCAGTCAGAACGCTGTGAAGGGTTCCTGAAGGCTGAATGAGCTCACAACCCTTTTCCAAGAAGATAGTGAATCTCTCTCCACAGTACTCTCCAGACTCCGTGACTTCTTCTACTGCCTCTTTGGATCGCTTGCAAGCTATGGTCCAGAACTTATATCCAGACCACAGCTTGATTCTGGTGATAAATCCGTGTTTATCAAAATGCTCAAGGCTCACTGCGTCACGCGTTGCCACTAGCATTACTCTGATCGCCTCCAGAAGC
>JAAVUC010000331.1:0-44034 GCA_014898925.1 Fusarium nelsonii
TTAGCAGGATGTGGTACAGGCGCTTCCGTGATAATCATCCAGAGCTTCAGAAATCGGTCCTCAAGGCAAAAGAAGCTTCGCACGTAGCATATGAAGAAGGAGGAGTCAAAGAAACGAAGGAGTGGTTTAACCGCCTCTCTACTGTGATTTATAAATACAATATCAGTGCTTCTGATTGCTAGAATGCTAACCAAGCCGGCATTAGAGTCGGAATTATGAGGGAAGGGGTTAAATGCCTTATGATACATACCAAAAAGAAAGCTGCCGCCAAGGTTCTCTCGCCTGCTGACCGCAAAAGCTGCACTGTTATCGGCACAGGAAATGCAGCAGGAGAAACGACTCCTCCGTGGTTAATCTTTAAGAAATTCCCAACGCTAGAATGGGCGAATATCGAGGGAGATCCTAATATATGTTTTACACAGTCAGATACAGCATTTTCCAACGGTGATATCACGCTTGAGTGGGCAAAGCACTTCAACCGGCATTCTTAGGAGAAATCTGCAAAGGTAAAGCAGCATAATCTCGATTTTGAACAGTGGTTCGGTTACAACAAGCATCTCAAGCAGAGCGGCGGAAATCCTAATCTTATATATGATGTGCCTCCGGGCACGAAGGATACGAAGGATGAAGACCTTGTGTGGCGAGTGCTCGTTATCGATGGCTTCTCAGGCCACGGCTCGTATGCCTTCCGAGAATATTGCATCAAGTTCAATATCCTTGTGTGTTTTCTTCTGCCGCATTCAACACATATCCTTCAGCCGATGGATGTAGGAGTATTTCAGTTCCTGAAAAACGCACATCAGAAGCGACTTCGCGAGCACTTACGGAAGGGAAGTCTTACCTATAATCGCAGAGACTTCGCAGGAGCTTTTCAGATATGCCCTTTTGATAATATTTCTCTAGAAATAGGCGCTAACTGCAGTAAAATCAGGAGATCTTTAAAGAGGGGTTCACTACCGCACATATCATCGGAGGCTTCAAGAAGTCAGGGATCTACCCACCTACTGCTAAATATGCGGTATCATATATGATAAAGAAGAAGCTAAAGAGTAAGCAGACTGTTAATCCTACTTTTGCCTCTCTTCTTCCTTCAGAAAGTCGATTTCCTCTTGCATCAGATACAGCAAGACGTCTTAATAACGATTATCACGAGGTTTTAAGCTCCCCGGCTCGACAAGGGCTAAAGCATATTCGGAATATTGTCAACGAAGCTATACTTCTTAAAGATATAATCACACGGTATATTAATGACCGCCGTACACGTATTGAGAAGCGATATCACCAAAGAAAGCGAGGAAAGCAAGCAAAGCCGATAGATGACTATTTCCTCACGACCTCTCTCCAAGATCTTCACAATCAGCAGGGCGAATATCTCGCCGCTAAAGAAAGCAAGGATCAGAAGTCTCAGCTTCAAGCCACACGATCTCTAGCTAAGCGCGAGATGGAACGCATCAAGGAGGAGTGGCATGAGAATAAGGAAGTCATCGTCGACAGTTTCCCGAAGAATCTTCGGTTTAAGCAGTAGCTTCAACACACAGGGAAGGATATTAAATATACTTCATACGATAAGCAGCGTGCTTGCATTTCGACTATACTTAGCGAAAAGGCTGACTTTTATATAATAGATACGCAGCCAGCGCCCGAGATCACAGAATCTATCCATAATACTCAGTATGCCGCAAAGCCTCTCAGCGCCGTAGATCTCAAAGGTCTCTATTCTAATAATACAGTCGATTTTGCCCTCACAAGGCCACCGCCTGATGAAGAAAGTGAGGATAAAGAAGAGGATGAAGAAGAAATGCTTCCTCTCATTGATCTCGCCGGCATAGATTATCCTAAGATATCCTCCTCGCCGCCCGGCTTCTCCTCTCAACAGCTGCCTCCCTCAACGCCGTGCCCACATCAACACCACACGCAGCTTCATCAGTCACTTCNNGACCTTCAAAATAGAGGAAAATGTAAAAAACACACCCAATTGGCACCAAATCCACTGTATCACCCTTTTGTGCATGTATCAGGGTTTTGTGCCCAACTAAGCTTGCTTAGTTGCCCCCGCCCCACGGGCCTCGAGCCAACGGGTACTACCTTGCGAGGATCAACATAGATATATCTGGATTTATGCAGAAATAGTGTAACAGGATATCCTGGGCCCGTGAGGTTGGTTAGCTTTGCGAATTGACCAATCGTTATTGACCTTGTTCCATCCTGGGACTAAGACAAAGACACAGCACAAATGCCGACGGGCGCAGAGATACTTGTGAAAAGAGCAAAGTTCACAGACCGGAAGGATCTACCATCACCAAGACCGAGCTAATGATGTGTCTACTACGTTGCTGTAGATCAGATCTCTAACCAATTGGACTCCAATGACACCGAAAGGGCCCGCAAGATTTCATGCATCAACTTAGACCCTCGTCGCTGGCAGCTCTAACTATATTGAGTTAGCCATGCGATGCAACCAATCAACAAAGCTAACGTCAATTTGAAGGATTCCAGCCTTATCCTGAATAATAAGCTTAATTTAGGCGGTGGTATAGAGGAAGGATGCGTGCGGGGATTCAATTTTGCCTTGAGTAGGCCTTACCGGCAACCAGTTTTTAGTTTTTCGGAATCTGTTCTCCTTGCCAAGACTTAATTGCCCACTCGTAGTGAAAGAATCCAATTTTGCATGTCGTATAATGACTGGAACAGTGCTAATAATTGTATTACTGTCTCTTAATTTGGGTGCCATTCCCCAAGTAAAAAGGTATCTTCATTGGAAAATGCAAACTCCTTCATATCCTTTTCAAGCAAATCAGCCATCGACAAAGCCACTTGTAAACCCATTTGTTTACCTATTTGTCGAATTATCCCAGCCCCCCATAGCCTTTGGTCTGTAGAAGAGGTCCTCTGAATAGCCGCAAAGAATAATGGCCAAAGAAGGAGAAAACCTCCTGGTGCTGGTTTATTCTCCATGTGTATAATCTCTGCATGGCCTGTTCTCATATCATCTCGATTTTGGCGCCCTAAATGATATGCAGCACTATGACAAATGCCATCCGCCATGTTCCTCAGTATTTTGAAAGAACTTTGTAAAGATTCCTTCTGTTCTTGGCTACCATGCTTGAGTGTAGCTATGATGATTGACTCATGGATGAGTAGTCGCGCATTGCGATAGGAGTTCCATATACATGCTATCCAGGGATCATTGTAGATATCGTACTGGAGATCATATCTACTCGAAGGGACTCCATTTGGTCCAATAGATCGATATGACTTGTACTCCCAGATAGGTGGAAGCTCCTCAGCCCATTGTTCCATCATTCTATCAAGAGGAAGAAGGCGTGTGGAGATAATTGCAGAGTCAGTGATACCCTCATATTTCAGTTCAGCTCGAGTACTAGCTAGAGCCTCATTGATCTGTGAGAGTTTGTTTATTGGAATGAACGCTTCGGGTTGGTACGGTTTAGCCCATCGTGACCATTTTGACACTTCAAAAGGAAAGGGCTCTTGGAGTTGATGGCATGTAGTGATCTACCAGATTAGCAAGTGTATACATTGTAGGGGATATAAACTTACCATATTACGCCGCATCTGCATAAAGAGCTTCACACCAGCCGCTGTTCGAAACTGCTCCGGACCACGCATCTCTATACATCGTGCCGCCGCAATAATATGTTGGCTAAAGGTCTTCATGGAGGATGAGTCTGGAAATGCAATTGTCTAGCATTGTTAGCACCCGTCACCCTTATTCAGTACAGGGTATGGAGTGACATACCTCAAACGTCCCCATCAACAGGACCGCTCCAAGCGTCTCATCTGATACTCTCTGGACCGGGTCTTGAAGAGCATGTTGCATCTGCACAATGGCAATCTGGTAGAGACGAAATGACTCTGAGCGCCATTCTGCGACGTTACCAGCATTAGCAAGCGCAGCGAAACCAGCTGCTGCTAAAACCGCACTAAGTAACCCAAATGGAGACTCTCCTTTTTGTATCAAAATTGGAAGATATTCATGGTTGTCTCTAAGTAAAAAGGAACCGCCCTCAGTTGCAATGTCAAATATGTACTGTCGCATGAAAAACGTTGTGGCTCTGTCTCTTGCTGGATAAGACAAAGGTCGTTTCCAGGTTTCAGGTTCCCTAGAACTTTCACCCGCCGGCGTCAAAGCAACAGATTCATGACTTGGAGCACTCTTCTTCGCTATATCTGTAGTAGTTTGATGGCGGAAAAAAGTCCCGGGATTAGATGGACCTGGACACGTCCATCCCGCTTTCTTGCATTGGGTGCATGTTGGCGTCAACTGATCGCACTAGGTAGAAGTGAGTCTGACTGTTATCATTCATGAATAGGCTAAATCTTACCTTGACTTTTCTTTTCTTACATACGGCACAACCGCGGCTTGGTTGTCCCGTATTGACCATCTCTGTTTGACTACTCAGGTGCGTAAGGCGAAGTTGGTCTTTAGAGTTGGTCTAAAATGTAACCTTGAGCATGATGGCTTGAACGGGGTATTATTAATCCGTCCCAGGCCATCATACTAACACTAGACTTAGCTATATCGAGAGTTACTTAGAGCGCATGTTTATTGAGAAATTATATTTATGAGAATTAATTAATATCTACGGCTACTTGAAAGCGAATCTAGATAGTCACAATAACAGCGGCAACGAGCTCATGTGCTTAGTTGCATCGTCCAAATCCTCGTTGACTAGAAGTTCAATTAGTATAAATGTTCAATGGAAACATCAGATGAAGGAACTTACCATCCAGATCCACAATGGGATGTTTTACCACACCAGCCTTGTTCACTACAGCACTGGCCATCAAAAGGACCACCAGCGCACGTAAGACCAGCCTTGCTACCACAAGAACCATCTGTAGTAGGAATATCCTTGGTCAGACAGCCACTTGAGGCACCCTTCTGGCAACCTTGTCCGCAGTGAGATCCTGTGCTTCCACAGTATCCATTGGAGGAACAACAGTTTCCAAGGCCAGAGCCAGCACAGGTTCTGCCATTTCTGGTTCCGCACTCGGAGTCGGTAGAGATACCAGTACACAAACCGTAGGCAGTCTGACACCCTGCGCGGCAAAAGTCATCTCCCTTTCCACAGTATCCGTGCTGAGAACAGCAGTCGCCGTAGGAGCTGCCCTTGCATGTCTTTCCGTTCTTGCCACAGCTTCCGTCGGTAGAGATGTTGTCGGAACCAGCCTTGCAAGTACCGAATTGGGGTTGGCAACCTGCATCACAGTGGTTTTCCTTACCACAGTATCCTTGAGCTGAACAACAATCACCGTAGCTGCTTCCCTTGCAAGTCTTGCCATTCTTGCCACAGAAGCCGTCAGTGGAGATGTTGCTTGCTTCGCCATTGCAAGTACCAAACTTGGACTGGCAGCCAGCATCGCAGTGAGTAGTCTTGCCGCACCAGTCACCAATAGAACAGCAGTCACCGAAAGTGCTGCCCTTGCAAGTCTTGCCATTGAAGCCTCCGCAACGACCATCAGTGGAGATCTTGCTAGACTCCGCATTGCAGGTGCCGAAGTCAGATTGACACCCAGCTTCGCAGTGGTTTGTCTTACCACAGTAGCCCTGGGCAGAGCAGCAGTCACCATAAGTGCTTCCCTTGCAGGTTTTGCCATTCTTACCGCAAAAGCCATCGGTAGAAATGTTGGTCTCGGCGTCGCAATCTCCGAACTTGGATTGGCAACCAGCAGTACAGAAACCATCACCCTTGCCACAGTAGCCATCGGCAGAACAGCAATCTCCCCATGAGCTACCCTTGCAGATCTTGCCATTCTTTCCACAAGAGCCGTCGGTCGAGACATTTTCAGCATTGGTCAGAGTACACTTGCCAAAGCCATTTTGACAGCCAGCACCACAGAAGTCTTCCTTATCACCACACCATCCGGTGCTAGAGCAGCAATCACCGAAGCCAGATCCAGGGCAGATCTTGCCGTTGGCGCCACACTGACCATCGGCGGTGATGTTTGAAGGGGGACCACATGTACCAAAGGCAGGGAGACAGTCATTACCGCAATGGGCAGTGGATTTGCCACACCAGCCTTGCAGTGAACAGCAATCTCCAAAGGTGCTTCCACCACAGACAAACCCGTTGGTACCACCACAAGAACCGTCTGGAGATACACTTCCAGGACCTGGGGGCTTTTCAGGAGCGGGTGCAGCAGCATTGCAGTTGCCAGCAATGGATTGACTAAAATAGTAAGCATAAGTAACACCGCAAAGACAAATGTGACTTACCATCCTTCGCCACAGAACTTGCTGGAACGACCGCATTTGCCATCCTTAGAACAGCAAGCACCCCAAGTAGGACTGCAGACGAAACCAGTGGTTCCTCCACAAGTACCATCAGGAGTGACTTCTCCGGTCTGCCATGGCGATAAAGTGACAGTTGCAGATTGAGCCGCAACAAGGGCGGGCAAAAGCCAGACGAGTCCAAAGGCCTTCATGGTGAAAGAATGATGATGAGAAACCAACAGGATTCTCAGTGAAGAGGGGATACCGAGGTACTGAAATAAATGAAACCACTCTATATCTTATATATTATTCTAGTCTTACTATGTATATTTCAAATACTAGTATTATTTACCTTTATGCATACAAATTATCTTAGCTTACCCGCAATAACTAGTCTAGAACTGAAAAACGTTTTCTATCGTCCTTGTCCGTTATTTTCTTCCTTCGGCACGTCGGGTTATGCACGCTAGAATAGGATAGCGTCTGTGTATAATCCCTGTCTCTCGGAGATATCTCCACTACTAAGGTTATAGGGGCTGTGCAATCGGGCTATGCGAATGGTCCGAGTTGACCGCTTGTGCTTATTCTGAAGAATCTGATTCGGCGAAATAGATCCTATTCAGAAGGTCATTTCAATCCTTCGAGATTCGGCCCCCGATTATGGGTTCATGTCGCCGCATGTGAATGAGCGGTTTAACTTAAGAAATATCGGCAACTTCGGGGCGCTCTCGCTTAAGGAACTTAATCGAGACTAGGATGACAAGCATTCAGATCCTATCGGTTCCTTCCAGGGACCGTTCGAGGTCTAGACCCGCCTGAGAACCATATTTCTCGGTCTCACGTTTCGACAATTCGTGGATATAAGAACACTTGGGGCAATATGTCGATTTAAGATTAACTCGTATCCATGGTAGTAATGGAAAATTTAGAATTTCCATTGTCAAGGCTGAGTTTTCTTTAGCCTTACCGTTTTGAAATATGCTCTCCGAGGAAGGATTCAGTATTGTAACGTAACACTATGTTAAGTCGGTGAGTTATGTAAAAAGAATCTACAAGGATAGTAGGATCATGGGATGAGCTGGTTTCTACTTTGATGAATTTGCACTGAGCCTGTATATAGGTAATACTGTCTAGCCCTCTCATACTGTGAAAATCCACGGCAAACGGTTCATTGATTCATCTTCAGTGACCATGGTGCTTCGACTCGCAAGCATCGCCTTTTGGGCGGTTGCTCTTTGTTTCTTATGCTTTACAAGCTTGACCAACGCCGACAACACCTTTCATCCACGTGGTAGCCGTGCTCACATCCATCGTCGTTCCGATGTCATCTGTAAGATATTTTTAACAAGTTCAACTTTAGGTCTTGCAAGACCACTATTCTAACAGAACAAATAGCCAAGGCTCCTTCATGGACAAAGAAGATCACCCATAGCCCGGGTCACCAAAACCCTGCCAAGGCCCCGCCCAACCCCACTGAGGATCTTGAGCTCTCCAGCGACTCCGCTGTTAGCCTTGATCAGTACTACAAGGATGCTGCTAATGCTACTGATGCTTCTGCTGGAGTTTCTCCTAACAAGTCTGGTCTCTCACGCCGTTCTCTTGAGAAGCGTGGTGACGGTCCTCTCTACTGCAAGGACGGACCTTGTGTTGACGGCAGGTGAGTTGTTACACACACATTACACTATGGTATCAGTAATTGACTATGAACAGCTGCTGTGGTCCCAAAGGAATTTGTGGCTATGGACCTGACTACTGTGGTGACGGATGTACTTCTCAATGTGACGCTACCGCCATGTGTGGAGAGTACAGTGAAGAGGGTGAGATGCCTTGCGGCATGAACCTCTGCTGTTCTGCCACTGGTTGGTGCGGTGTAAGTTACCATGTTAACATGTCTATTATTGATAACCGGCTAATTCGATCTTCAAGACTACCTCAGTTTTCTGTGACAACGCCGATCCCCTACACAAGACTTTGCCTTGCCAAGCTGGTTACGGAGGCTGCAACATTGTCTCATCTCCTTCATGCGCAAAGGGAGGCGGTAGCACAAACGGACGAACAATCGGATACTATCAATCCTGGAACGTTCGTGCCCGTAAATGTGACACCAAGACCCCCAAACAGCTCAACACTGAAGGCTACACTCATCTCTTTTACTCTTTTGCCTTTATCGATCCTACTTCATTCAAGGTCACCCCAGCCCACGATGACGATGTCAAGCAAATGCGTGAGTTTACCGGTCTCTCCAAAAGCGGCAAGCTCCAGACTTGGATCGCTATTGGTGGTTTCGACATGAGCAACGAGGAAACTCCTACTCACACCACTTGGAGTGACATGGTCTCTACCAAGGCCAACCGAGCTGCTTTTATTGAGTCTGTTCGGAATTATATGGATGAGTATGGTTTCCAAGGTGTTGATCTTGATTGGGAGTATCCTGGTGAACCTAAGCGTGGTGGTCGAAAGCTTGCTGATACTCGCAACTTCTCTATGCTTCTCAAGGAAATGCGAGCTGCTTATGGTAGCAAGTACGGCATTAGCTTGACCCTGGCTCCTGACTACTGGTATCTTCGTTGGTTTGACGCTAAGGCTATGGAGCCTTATGTGGATTTCTTTGGGTTCATGGCTTACGGTAAATGTTTTATGCCTCTTTTTTCTGTTGTATGCTGACTTTTGAAACAGATCTGCACGGCTACTGGGATGAAGATGTCAAGACTCTTGGCAAGATCATCCGTGGTCAAGCCGACATTCGCGAGATTGGCAACAACACCATCCCGCTCTGGTTCGGCGGTCTAGACCCCAAGAAGATCAACTTTGGTCTTGCCTTGTATGGACGCGGTTATACTGTGGCTGACAAGAGCTGCAATGATCTCGGTTGCTCTTTTGCTGGTCCTAGCAAGAAGGGAGAGTGCACTGACTCTGATGGTGTTATGTCACTTGGTGAGATCAAGAGATTGATCAAGGAGGGTACTGTCAAGTCTGTTTATAACAAGGAGACTATGATGAAACAGATTACCTGGGATGATCAGTGGATTGGATACGATGGTATGTTTTCAGCGAATCGTTATTGATACATGACTAACATCTCTCAGATGAGGAAACCTTTGCTGCGAAAAAGGCTTGGGCTGACGGTCAGTGCTTCGGAGGTACCATGGTTTGGAGTATCGATTTCCAAGAGTATGTCCTTCCACCACAATTCTTCATTCCAGATAGCTAACACAACCACAGATCTGAAGTTGACACCGTACCCATCAAAAACCCTGGTAGCGGCAGCATCGGTGGCCCTAACAAGGGCGAAATCGGCGGAGGAAAGGCTGATGGTACCCATCAGGATACCCCCTTCTTCGACTTCAACGGTTGCACAAACGACAACAAGGATGACATTATCCAGGCCTGGAAGGATGCTGTCGAACTTGTCAAGCAGGCTGCCAGTACTGATTTTTCCGCAAAGCCAGGCACATTGGAAAGCCGTGTCTGGGGGTATGATTTGCACGAACGAGAACATCATCCCGAGTTTATCACCAGTAAGTCAACACAACACTCATGATTCATTTACCATTAACTAATATCTGTCACTAGAGATCTACAAAAACATCCTGCACTTTTACTATGGCAAGGTCTACGGAAAGATCCGAATCAGCTGCAAGGACGTCTACCAAACACACAAGAAAGAGAATGCACAGGTTACGTGTATAAACGAACAAGTCAGTGGCACAATTGGTGGATATGCCTTTTCGTACAGTTCAGCGCTCGAAGACCAAAACATTGTCATGTGCAGTACCTTCTTCGCGCCAGGGCAGGAACATCTTGAAGGTGTCATCAAAGAAATTGAAAAGTACAAGGCGCAAAAGGACCCGATGCAGATGACTGGAAAAGCTAGAATGCTACTCCACGAGTTCACGCATCTTGCTGCTATAGCTGAAACGGAAAGCAGTAAGTTACCTCAACAATCTTTTTCTATCACGCTTGTTACTTACAAAGGAACAGTTGTTGTGAGGGACCAGAGGCTACGTCCGGAGGCCACCTCCCCCATCCCTGTGTACGGACCGGCTATGGTTCAGAGAATGGGCATGCATAGGTTGGCATCTGTGCGAGCTCGTACACAATTCAATGGTATGTGAAGTTGTGGCTTGAAACATTACTATGCTAACATTATTTCGCAGCCGACTCCTACGCGCTGTACGCTACATGGAAGTACTTTGAGAAAATGTACGGAACGCCCAATGCCGCCGAAATGCCCAGAGATGAAGACGGCGGTGTATCCGAAACACTTGTGTGCGCACCAACCGACACCAACGGTCCAGTTCTGAGCCGAGACAACGCCAAATCCGATATTGACAAGTGGTGTGACTCTTTGGACCAAGATTATATCAGCCAAGATGACACTCGTAAGGAGTATGTCAAGTCATTCGGTACTCCTGGTGGAAAACACACAGATCTTGTCTACAGTGCCAACTGGGTTAAAGACGTCAAGGGTGATGGTTGTCCTTTGAGAACCAGAGGTACAGAGCCGAAGCATTGCAAGAAGGCCATGTATGAGGCGCTGGACTTGTGTGGTCAGAAAGATGGTATGGATGGTGGATCGTCGAGATATGGTGGAAGTCAGCAAGGAGATGAGCAGTGCGTGATTTGGCAGATTGAGATCATTGATCTTGAGTGATTTCAGAACAGGATCAGGCTCTGGATTGTGGGAGGATTATAAAACAAGTTGGCGCAGCAGCGTTGATTGTCAGTAACGGGTTCGGCACTTATTTAGACACTTACAATAAGATAAGATGTATGTCTAAGTTGTTTGGCTTTGGTTTTGCACAGATAACTGCTGCTTGTAAGAAAGCAAGAAGGCTTGTAGATCATCAAGTACTTCTATAGATGAATCATATGAGTATCCCCAAAGCTTCTGGATGATGGGTTTTGCTGGGTTATCATGAGAAAGGTCTGGCCATTCGCCCTTAGATAATGCCTTTGCGACATCTTCATCCGATACCTCAGTATTTGAGCCATATGGTACCTTCCACTCGAGGATTTCAAAAATGGCACTGCCCAGGGCGAATAATTCGCGACACATAGTCCCAACATTGTGTTGCTGGGAGTTATCTAAACCAGGTGGACAATAGCGATCTTCGCAACCGTACCAGTCATTAGAATAGACATCCACTTGATCCGAGTCCGCAAAATCGCCCAGCTTAAGGTACCAATCGTCAAACAAAAATGCATTACGAGTCGACAAGTCGCCCCAGACGATCCCTGAACGATGAAGATGAGCGACGCCTTTGGAGAACTGATTTGCCAGATGAAGCCGGGTCATCTGACTAGGAGGATTCTCATAAGTATCGATAATGGTGTTTCGGAGGCTGCCAAATGGAGATCGTTCTAGACGCAATGCCCAGGCTTTCGGCTTCGAATCTTGGCCCTCAAGAACATCAATCTCAGGACCGAAACATGTGAGGATATGATCATGTTGACCGAGAGCCTCGTATATGCTTGCCTCTTTCTTTATACTCCCATCTGACTCTTCAATATCCTTTCCTGGTCCCAAAGCCTGCTGTCCCTTGTACCAGACAGTTCCACCTTTCAAAACTAAGGGACTGTCCCTGGCAAGCCCGGCGTTGCTGTCGTCTTCAACGGCATAGACAACGCTGTTTGCAGTCTGTCCAAGAATCTGTATCTTGCCATCTTGAATCAGCTGAGGAGCCATAACCTAATCCACAATATCGCCGTGCTGTGTATCAAGATTGCTTGTCTGACGCTGATTTGTCAGGGATCATCAACGATTGAACGGGACAGACGGTCTAGCGCAGTTTCGATGTAAGTTAAATAATAGAACGAGGTGACGTGATGTGTTTATTGCCACGCGTTAGCTTCGCGTTTGGGTTATAAGGGAGCGGACAAATATTGATTGGAATGCGAGAGTCGCAGAATTGGGTCAAGGGTCCAGACTATCCACTTTCCTATACTGGTTAGACAGATTTGTCAGCATGCCATCACATCAGAGTACAGTGGATACTACCCTAAAGATTCCACTTCTATTGAATCAATAAAAGGATTATAAAAGAACAAGTGTGTAAATACATCTTTTGCTGATAATATCCATAATCATTACATCTATACACTTAAAGCAACAAACATCCCCAATGCCAATGTCCCAAGCCCCATAATACTCAATGGTCGGCCTGTCACTGAAGCCGCATTTGTTTCTTTTGCAGAGTAAATCCAGGTTCCAGTCAAGTTCGCACCAGTCTTCTCGAGCTGGCGGAAAAAGTAAGTACTGAATTTGTCGGATCCCGAGGCTTCATAAGCATCCATATAGGCAGGTGGTAGTTCACACCAAAGAAGACATTTCCCGTAGAGGTTAACAGAGTTGGGAGAACAAATCTCAACCATTGCCCCGTATGAATCGTTTGTCATGGGGATCGATGCTGTTGGTATATCTCCGAGAGCTGGAAGTATTTCAACTAGTTGGGCTGTATCGCATTTTCTTGTTGAGATATCGGTTAGATCGAGAAGCGAGCTATTCGACGACATGTTGAAGAATTTGAGTGTTTGGTGATAGATACAGATGGTATCCGGTGGAGGTTATATAAGTTATGACAATTGAGCTTATTGCAATATGCTTTGAGGTATATATATTGGATAATGAAACTTGGACGGAGATCGTGCTGATAAAGATCTGGTGATCAGAACTTAAATAACCTTATTATATACTTTAAATTCTACAAAGCGGTGCATTCACCCCCAAATAGGAACATGCCGAATGACATCACCGTAATTGAGTAAAATCAAGGTAGTATTCCTCTCGCAGGCAGTTACTGCAGAGGTTGATAATTGGAAGTTCTTGAAGCGTATGGCAAACGATGAGCAATTGTCGTCTTGGCTCCGGGCAGAGGCTGATGAGGCTGAGTGGGCCGGCTTATTGGATATGATCAACTTTGAGATATCTCACACTCTTAGTCGCAAGGCGCAGATTGCGTCCTTGAAGGAGCGTATTAATGTGCAAATGACCTTGGTAAGTGATCCTCTTTTTTGAACCTCTCCTTGTAGTGGTCTATACTTACGATCAAATAGATCAACAATTTGATTGCTCACCATGAGACTTCGCAGACCAATCTGATTGCGATCCTCGCATTATTGTTTGCGCCGGCTAGCCTATCTGCGGTATGTTTAAACTTTGGTACGAGACATCATCCTTTCTATGACTAATGGAAAGTAGAGCATCTTCGGTACAGGAATCTTCGCTACCACAAACAAGTCGTGGATTCAATACGTTGGGATAACTATCCCAGTCACGTTCATAACCGTCGTGGCAGGCCTGAGCTTCCTACGACAACAACAGGTTCTGAGATTATGGCGGAAAATTACGAGAAATCTATACGAGGAAGATGTCAAAGCGGTTCAAACTGATCTAGAGGCAGATCATCAACTTGGACCCGGCTCAGTGGGGAGGGGCTGAGTGAATTAGATTTTGTTAGTATTTGTTTCAGCTCCATGTTCCAATGACATCGTAAGCGCGTATTCCCCGATTCTATACGCTATAGCGGTCAGCCACGTAGATGATGATAATCTGGTCATCAAGTGGAGAGCTTACGATCAGACTACTGGGTTGCAGAAAAGTTAGATTCCTAAGACTTAGGGTACAAAAATAAATAGCCTAAGAAGTATAGTCTAAGTAGTATAAACTGACCTACGAATTTTGTCTCGTATAACCTCAACGGACAATTTTTCTAACACCCTGAGGTCAGATCCCGAATAGAGTTTCGGTAATGACCGCAATTTAAAGCTGACACTTGATTGGTAAATGACGTCGATGGCGATCCCGGTAACTGACATGTAAGCTTTTTGGAAAAAAGTATAAACACCCCTATTTATCCTCTACCTGAATTAAATATGACCTGTCTTCCAACTCTAACTAACAACTCCAGCTTCTTTTTCAACATTTATATGATTTGCTTAAAAATGTCGTTATTCTCAACAACTTACCTCCTTCTCGCACTCGCTGCTCGCGTAGCATGCACCTCATCTTGCAACTATAAGCCATCCTTGAACGCCACCCTAGACAATTTTCCGAGAGCATCACCTGGTTCTCCTTACGACCCCAATATCCTTTCTCAAGTCCCTGTTGCATCAGTTTGCAGCTCCGGTAACACGACCGATGAGCTCTCATGTGCAAGAAAGTACATTGACATTATTGATGAACAACTCGCCTTCCTCTACGCTCGACGATTAGGCTACGCTGCCGTCGCTGGCCTCGCCAAGTATGACCAGGGTGTGGATTTGAATGATCCAAGTAGGAATGAGGCTGTTGCTGAGGGCATGGCGCAGAGGGTTCTCAAGTATGGGGGCAGCAAGGAGGCAGGTAGAGTTATGGGTGGCGAAGGATGCCAGATCTATGTGAGCTTGGAATTTGAAGTGTCGCAGATCCAAGGGACTTGTGATGCTGAGTTTCGAGAGAATATTGAAAGAGACTGTTCTTAAGCAGTTTGAGTTGCGGTGGATACTACTCAAGGCCATATCGTCCTGACATCTAATCACAGCTCAAATATAAGGTATTGCATATCGTCATCCTTGTAGCCTATATGTTACGTAGCTTGAACCTAGTTACTTGGTGACAAGCGGAGCACCGACATAGAGGTCATTGAACCGCTCATCCAGAAACTTAGGAATCTTGCCCAAACCCGACAAGGCATCACCCCAACCGAATTTACTTGCCCACATATCAACAAAGCTTGTCTGCACATCCTTAGTCTCATTATCATTCCAATCTGGTGACTTCCATTTCTCATGGACAATACCCCACTGCTCAGCACCCTCCTTTGGCTTTTCGGGTTCCCACTTTGCATCTGACCACTCCTCGTTAGGGAACTTCTGTCCTGTTATGTCCAGTAACCCCGCGTCGAGAATGTCAAAGGCCTTGAGTGTGTCTTCGGACATTACCGCGGGTGGACCCAGCAGGAGAACTCCCATCATGAGTTTGACACTACCTTCATTATCGTCAAGTAGGTCCTTGATGTTGTTTTTATCACTACTCCTAGTAGGATCTTGCCCTTCGGAGTCTATATGCACGTGTTAGTATGCTACTCACAATCAGTGCCTGACAGATGTTTACTTACAAGGACCCCATAGTCCTGTTGGGACTTGTTTGTACTGCTGTACCATTCCCCACACAGCGCCGTGGGAAACGCCGTCCTGGGTGATCTCAACCCTCAACTCTGACAATCTCATAGCCGTATCAAGATGCATGGGCTTTGAGCAGATTGCGGCTCCCTCGGATTTGACGGAATTCAAAGTGGTATTCTTCTCGTCGATAAGCTTCGCCTCTTGAGCTGCCATCTTGCATCCAATGACAAACGAAAATGAACCACCACGAACTACCCAATCTTCATTCTGGGATCGATCTGTAGAAGCGTTGTTGTTGAGAAGACCAGATGTAGCGAGAAGTGTGTGGCCTTCGTCAAGCGGCTGAACAAGAATGTCAGCATCAGCTTCTGTCAAGAGGCCGACATCTTCCTCCTTTGCCTCCACAGCCTTCTTCTTCATCTGACTATCAGCTTGTAGTACCAACCGGTAAAAGCCCAGAATATCGACTTCTGGTTCAACCGACCTGCCTGGTCCAAAGTTGATGTCAAACTTGGTCACCTTGATATCGATGTGAACGCGACCAGCAAGCGGTGGTCCCCACAGATCCAAGTCAGCAGATAATTCAACAGAGATATGAGTGTGGATGAAGAGGATATCAATATTGAAGCGCACACCGACACAAATTCCCGCATTAGCTTCGAAGCTGAAAGGCTTGTAGTTGATTAGGAAGTTGGCAAATGCGTCAAACCAAGCAGTAATCGGTCCGGCGCTAAATGCTGCATGAAGTCGTCCACCTCCCATACAGACCTTAGGAGTGATAGCAAAGTACGCCTCGCCAGAAATACTCAGATTGTTTCCGATAGACCAACTGATTCCCAAGCGTGGCGGGTTAGGCCAACCTTCGGGAATTCTAAAGGCCTGATGATATCCGCCAAGCGTGAAAACAAAGTTTCCGACATTGGACCGATCTGCGTGAGGAGCATCGAACCAGTAGTAGAGGGCGAATCCACCAGTGAGGTGACAGTTGGGATCCAGGATAAAGGACTTGGGCGATAGCTGGCCTTCTGTCTTGAGAGTACCGTAGGCAAAGTCCACAGTTACGCCAATACCAAGCTCGACATGAGCGAACTTGACAGTCGATTTTGCATTGGGAATATCAACAAGGGCAACAGCGTAGATACCAAGCTTGATAGATTCTCCAAACATGACAACCATGACGGCATCAAGAGATATCATCTGGAAAGCATCAATCTTCATGCCTGCAGCAGCCCAATAGCTATCAGGTTCAGGGCTAAACCATCCTCCGGCAGTTGAGTCAGGGTTCGTCAGCGCCTCTAGCGTCTTGAGTACATCACCGCTGGAGCCATCAAGCTGAGACTGGTTGATGAATGGGAATTCTGTAATCTCGTTGGCCTTGGGAATGCGTACTTCAGACCTGTACCCAAAGCCACCTGTGACACCGGATATCTCTGCAAACTCGAGAGTCACGAGAGGACCGTCGAGTCTAGCAAAGACAAACACTGAATAGAAATCATTAACACCCCCGCCGGGATGAGCGAAGCCGTAGAATCCAGCTGCTTGGACCTGGTACGGAACCCAGCCGATGATAAGACCACCGGCATAATACGTCAACTTGTCAGTGTCGCCTCGACGAACAATACCAGCGATTGTCAACGGAGGTCTTTCAAACACCACAGAGAATCCCTCCAAGCTGAATGTTGGAATCTCTATCTCAGACAAGTCAAGTGATGTGAGCTTAAGATTGATGGTGAAGCCCAGTAGGGAGAAGCCAAGGGGACCCAGTTCGAAAGTAGCATTGAAGCCAATTTTCAAGACATTGTCCACATATTTGAGCGAGATGTTGCTGATGGAAAGAGGTCCGGCCTTTTTCTTCAATGGCGCAGATGCGCTTCCACCATCGGAATCGTCTTTGGGTTCCTTCTTTTCAGGTTCCTTCTCGTCTACTGGCGCAACAGCGAGATCTGAAGCAGCGACACTCTTTTCGCCGACCTTTTTCTTTTCAGGTGTAGATGATGTCTTCTTCTTGAAGTCATAGTCCAAGATACAAGTAGACTTGCCCTCGGAGTCCTTGAAGATGATTCCAAAATGAGAGCCTGCACTCATCAAAAGATCATCATCATTATGCTCCTTGAACTTGTCCTTCACCGTCAGTGGTAACGTCTTGTCAAGACTAGCAAGGTCCTTTCGAGTAAGTCCAGCATCACCTCCCTTGTTCGTCTTTGTGTCATCTTGAATCCACATAAAGTACATTTCCTCAAATGGCTGTGTGATGTTGCCGACAAGAGGAACGTCGATCTCGGGAACAGCTGTAAGTGCAGCCTTGAAGAAGCGCTTGGATGGAATTTCGGGTTTCCATTCAAGTCTGTGAATCTGAACAAATGAGAAGCTCAATTTGCCAACGTTGACAGTAGCAACAAATTGGAATGACCCCTTCTTTGTGTCTTCAAGAGTGGCCACTGTAGTGTCGGGTTTCTTACCCGGCTTGGGGCCTTCCTTTGGTATGTCGACGTGTTTACCAACGTTGATGACAATTGCATCCTTGCCATCTTTGCCAAACATGATTTCATCTAGGAAGTTAGGCAGCTCTAGGTCATCATTGCCCAAGATACCTTTGATTACGTCTCCAACAGAAGCAGATTCCTTCGAGGACGATAGCTTGGCAATGAAGTCGAATGTGCCGTCAGACTTATGATCAAAGTTCAGATCCAGTTGAAGGCCAGCAGCGACAAGAACACCCAGGAACTGAAAGTGAGATCCCATTACCTTGGTAACTTTCTTGCCATTGCCACCTTGAGCAGGCTGGACCTCTACAGGCGCGTAGTTGTAGGTTAAACTAAGGCTTTGTATGCCGATAGACTCTATTAATGGCATGACATGATCAGCTGCTGACGGATTGAAGAATTCGTAAAGAGTCGACGCGTAGAGTGAGTCAAGAGAAGCTGTGAGAAGCCAGGTTGAGCTGCTTTTATCATATTTGACGCGACCCGTCAAAATTGCAATTTCTTGGTGAACAGAAGTGGGCGATGGTCTCATCTCAGCCATGAATGAAGCATTCAGATGGAAATCTTTCTCGCCTTTCCAAGCAAAGCTTGCGTCGAGATTGATGACGCCCAAGTCAAGTTGCGGGACTGGTGGTGGATCAATCACATCAACGGCCTTGGACTTGACGGTTCCTCCAAGGCCGACTCCACTGTCGCTAAGGTTAATGTAGGCTCTGCTAAGCTGAGTGGAGATAGTGTCCGGGACATTTTCGATTGGCATGCCCGGGATCATAGTAAGTAGGTTGAGTGTCATTGCTGGAGTCTCTGTCAAGGGGATGAGATTGGCAGTGATTTCGTAGCCCGGTTGCATATTGAGCAAAGACGAGTTGTCAAACCCTGTATGTCACTATCAGTTATATTGTCACACTTGAAGCACATAGTAGATCTGACTTACAGTTCCAAAGTCGGCCTGAAATGGATCCGTATTTGAGACCTCCTCGACTCCAACTGTACGAGATAAGAAACACAGGCGTTGCCGGAGAAGCTCCTGGGGTCTCCGGTGGAGTTTCCCCAAAACCTGCCTTGACTTCGATATCGAACGAGAAGTTGGCGAGTTCGGTGTTCCTTCCATTGGAATCGCAATCCAGAGTGAGATTAATTTCTCTAGGGTAGACACCTTGATCTTTGAAGATGTCGCTATCCAGCAGGAACGTCCTGATGAAGGTCAAGTCCAAGCCTGGGACAAGACGAGTGAGCCAGAGAAGTATTCCTTGAAAGGCATCTTTCGAATTGAGCTGAATGATGATGTTATAACTGAAGGCGTAAAACTCGACTGATGCGATTACTGGTACATCAATGCCATCAGAAGAAATCTTGCATTGAGCAATAAACATAACCTGGCCTCGAGACACGGCTTTGGTTCCAGCGTTCAAGTCACCAAGCACCGTAATTCTCTTGCATATGACATCGAGACTTCCAAGCGTGAATCCCTTCAATGGACCATCAACACCACCAATAAGTTCATTGAAAGTCTTTTTGTCTTCATCGCTTATGCTGAACTGAAGTCTCACAGTTGTCTGAAACGCTTTGGTAGGACAGATCCAAAGTCCGTTCCTTTTGCCAGCTGCGCCAGTGCCTTCGGTAGAAGAATCAGAAGGGCTCTTACTCTTTGATGACTGTAGTTTCAAGGTCACCCTCCAATCTGCGATAATCGGGTTAGGCCCCAAGAGTGATCCAGAAAAGTCAAAAAGTTCCTTGATCGTAGAGGTGAGATCTTTGGGAGTTTTCTCTGGATCAAGGCCAAAGTAGAGCATGGCCCCATCTGGTTCTAGGCCTGGTACAGGAACAAGAACGGCTGGGTCGGGGCCCTGAATGAATGACTCGAAAGAGAAGCGCAACGCTCCCTCACGTGAACTGAAAGTGACGTTCCATGGGTTGGTGAACTGGAAGCTGAAAGCACGAACATCCCAAGGGCCTTTTTTGGGATCAGGGTCTTTCTTCAAGGTCAACTTGAATATTCCCTCTTCGTCAATGTTGGACATCCATGTTGCTAGAACATCACTTTTGTCGAATTGAATGGTGTCTTCATCATTTCCCGAGGGAACAGAATTGAGGATCAGGGAGTTGCCGGGAAGCCGGTTTACAAAGTTGTCAATGTTGCTGCCAACATCCAAGACTTGAGCGTCGTCTTTGCCAGGGTTTGCCGCTTTGGAGCCGTAGAATATGTATTTGCCATCTTTGACAAAACCTCCATCGGCTGATACGGGGACCCAAGGGACTTTCGAGAATCCTCCTGCGCGTGGGATACCCTGACGGGCGATCAAGGCTTTGACATCCATTATTACAGAATGTCTGCTCCGATAATTTGATGTTTAGATCGATTGTGATATTATTTGAGAAATAACGATAGAGCCTGGGAAACCAAACCCTGGGGTCAAAGCTGGGGAGTCGCGGGATACCCGTACAACTGGACCAGCAGTGAGAGACGGCTTTGCTCAAGGTACGTCTTTCTTGTCTCTATGATAGATGACACAACATGCAGGCAGTGGCTAGCTATGACAAAAGTTCATTTTTGTCAAAGTAACATCATGAACAGATGTAGAGTGTGATGGTTCCAAACCAGCTTGCATTGCAGTCTACTGCCCGTACGTGGTGACGCGGTGTGGTAAGCATCATAGACAGTGTGTGTCAATTGATGGATATGTATCTAGCGAGGAATAACATGCAATAAAGAGAAAACTTTAAAATGCGTTGGCGCCATTGAAGGAGGCTTTTGTGGACCTGGTACATGGTCAACGCAGAGACTAGTCCTAGATGCAGTATTTTCAGCTATGTTTCAGCTCGGAACCTAACCATTTCAAGAAGTGTCAAGCTCATGGTGGTTGCTTACCCCTCATAATGTGGGGTCGAAGATGATATGTTACAGTCTGGTGGTGCATATCAAACCTAGTTCCTTCGGGGTGTGTCTATATTATGCAGAGATACGACTTCAGCCGTTCTGCAGACCGTCAGCCTTTTCCTAATCTAGAATGTGACAGAACATCGATACATTCTCAGTAAAATGATTGAATCCAATGACAAGATGTACTGCTGAGATTGAGGAAGTGAAGGCCCCCCCGCAAATGCTTCTATCACTCGTAGTAAAGAGAATACACCAGAGTTTGATCATCGTGAAACAAATCAATATTGTCAATTTTTTATCCTTCAATTTGTATCTCTACTGAATCTCTATCTATCATGGAGAGCGACAAAGACCCTTTGCTGGTACCCATCCAGCTGCAAGCCTTTATACTCAATCCAGCCGTCTGCAACACAGACGCCAGAGATGACCATGGCGCGCGTATCATGCCCATCACTCAGCCGAATTACACTTTCCTTCGTCTTGACAACTTTCTCATTCAGAGCGATGTTCTGAATCATGCAGACCTTCATTGCTCTGCACCAGCAGAGGCAAACCCTCGTCTGACTGATCTGGGTGCTCGGCCTCCTATTGAACGCCGAGATCGTCAAGGAGTCTACCTTCACTGGATTCTTCCTCAGACTTATCGATCTGGAGTTGCCTCATCCGATTCTGTTGACAAGAAAAGGAGGGAGGATGAGCGACTCAGGCGTGGTTTGGCTCCGGCTCCCAAGGAACCGTCTTCGGATCCCAAGGAACAGCCTACTAGTTCTCCAGAGTTTCTAGAGCCTCCAACTCGCTGGATTGTCATTCGAAAACTCGATATGGACAGTATCAGTCCTGTAGGAGCCAAGCGCTTCTTCAAAGAGTATGAAGCATGGGTTATTGAGAGTGACTACCGATGGTCACTGGATGACATTCCGCTAGACTACGATCTTCAAGTCGATGTCTCTCCATTTGTCTTGGGTGTCAAGTCTGGCAGTGACACCAACATTGAGCAACAAGCCGAGATCTTTATTGGTCGCAAGACTCCTCTGGAGAAGTGGACTGACGATCCGCACGCGGACCGAGCAGACATTACTCTCCTTCGAAGCAGTAATCAGCTCTTTGCAGACTTCCAGCTACACAACACGAATGTTTTCAGTATGCTTGACAATTTCGAGTACATTGACCGCAGGGACTCTAAGGAGCCCATGTTCCTCAAGGAAGCTAAGGCAAGCTATTATCTGTTTGGCTGGCATTGCAAAGAGGAAAAGGATCCTCTTTTTGCAAAGGATCGCTCCCATGCTGAGATAATTCAAGGTATCTTCATGTCACTGAAGCAAAGTGGTGTCGATGATATCGCCAAATCATGGCTCAAAGCAAAAGACCCCACCCATCTTTGCTTACACGGAGCCCTGTACGACGTTGTTTGGGACCAAAGGAATAAACCAACTACTGTTCCCGCGGACAAGTATGCTGAGATTCTTCGCAACAAAGAACTCCCTGCTATCTCAGTCGGTACAACACCCATCGACGCTCTTATCACCTACTGTTCATCCAGGAAGGACAAAGAAAGCGATGATCTTATCAAGCGTCTTGAAGAAGACATTTTGTTGATCGACGCACTCCTGCACGCACGTGATGACGGAGTTGAAGGTCAGAGAGAGGCCAAAGACATTGCCTACAACTGGAACTTCACTCGGTCACAGGGAGCCATTCACTACTTCATTGCTGGGGAAGATAGTGAAGGACAGGCGATGAAACCGGATGAGAACACTACGAAGGCACTGCGAACTCTTAATGAATATCAGTCTCTACTTGACGCCTGTCGCAAGGGAGCGCAGCAGTATCGATGGGAGATCTTCTCATGGTGGTGGAAGTATGTTACTGACGTCATCAACAAGTCCGATGAGAGTATCAATCGTTGGTATCAAGACAATATCAGAGCCGTCACTGATAAACTTGACCAACTCAATTCTCGCATTGAAGTTCTTGATAAGCGCGTCACCAAGCTTATCGATGATGGCAAAGCTAAGGAAGGTTATTTGCATGGTGTCAAGTCTGGCACAGACCCCTTCTACTATCGCCCTCGGGATCCTACTGTCCTCGTCGGAGCAATTGACCATGGATGGCCATGTGACTTCAACCTTGACATTGAGGTTCGGCTTCCAGCTCAGACTGTCAATTCTGATGGTAAAATTCCCATTCCTGATGGTCTGTCTGACCTATCCAACCTTGTCAAGACCAAGTTTGCCAATGTCGGGGCACTCAAGTACGCCGAGAACCTCTTTCGAGAGTTCTATGCTTTAGTGCCTAGCAAGACAAGGGCCCCAGATGCTCCTCTGGACAAAGGACAAGCATACCCTCAGTTCCATGACAAAAAGTCCCTTATTAAGGACAGCAAACTGTGGAGAGACCGCTGGGAAGATCGACAGCCTTGGTTCCCTCTCTACGCGGAGTGGGAGGTTGAGTATACACATGTACCTCCCAAACTGTGGCAGCTTGATCAACAAGCTTCTCGGTTATCCGACAGTAAGAAGGCGCGGTATGGTATCCCTGCAGATGATAACATTCCACTGTGGGAAAAGATGAAGGACGGAAATCCACAGCCAGTTGACGACATCCGCACTTTGTCTGGCCGAGTACTCATATTGCCCCAACCCAGCTTCTCCTTGAAGGCCAAAGTCAATCAGCTCTTTTCAGATACACCGCCTTCAATTCTAGAACCTATTATTAAAAAAGAGAAGAGAACAGAGCTTAGCGAAAACATTGATCGCTTGTCTTTTCTTTCCGCTCCACTGGCAGGGTTGACGGAGGGTCTGCTCACCTTGTCACAAGGTACTCACATCAAGCCCGAGAACAAGTATGTTGAGAATGGCATGCAGCGAACTTCTGCTGTTGGTGCGGCAATTTTTGAGGATCCTGGGTTGACGCAGGATGTCATCGAGATGATTCAGAATAACTCAGCCTTGACACCCTACGCTTCCATGTCAGACTTTAGTGCCTTGGACTTTTGTCCATTCAAGCCTGTTACACACGGACAAATCAGGTAACCATCCCAATTCCACTCATTATATCTTGAGTACTAACATGCAACATAGGTTCACCAAGTTCAACATCATTGACAAGTTTGGTCAAACCCTCGTCGCCATCGATCCCAAGCCGAGAGTTGGAGGTCCCGAGCCGATATACCCCTGTATCAGCGATTATTATGAGCCTCAACTTGTAGCTCTCAAGGACGGAACGGAGTCTGCAAACACAGTCATGAAGAACGATGGATCCAAGTGTGAATTCATCCAGATCCCACCACAGATCAATCAGAGCTCTCGTCTCAATGCGCATTTTGTTGTCTACTCTGGCGACAATGAGATCAAGGAGGAGAAGAGACCATACTGGCGTCCGGCGACTGAGTGGGAGAACCCTATCTGGGGATGGGTTGTTCTAAACTATGCCGACCAAGGTATCCAGCTCTTCTTACCCGATGGCACCTTCTATCGTGAGATCAGATTTGGTGGTCCTGGTGGTGTCATCACCGACCCGAAGTGGTTGCCATTCGCGCAAGATTCCCATCTACCTCCGCTTGCCAACACTGCTCAATTGGATGCGCTCATCAAGGAACTGGGCGACAGCAAAGATTATGCCAAGGGCTTTTGGGATATGCTGTCTCTGGCCGTGGATAACATGGCTCCAGCCCCAGGTGCCTACGCAGAGTTTGTCAGCTCCATAGTCGGCAGGCCTCTCGCTTTGGCTAACATGGGTTGGTCCCTGGAGCTTGAAGGTGCACCTCTTAAGAATGAGAGTACCAGGTGTCAGTACAAAACACCACCTCGTCATCTCGTTCCTGAGAAGAAAGACGACAAGAACTGTTACGACTTCCAGGTCAAGCTGGGTGACTTCTTCAGAGAGTATGACGGTCTTGTTGGATACTTTGATGCCAACCCTGATCCCAATGTCGATGACGATAGGAAGAATGAGTTGAAGCTTGACGAGATCAAGACATATTTCGTTGGAAAACAAGTGGCCAAGAATCTCAAACCTATCTCTAAAGATAACTACCCCAGATTCAAACCTTTCTGGACTGAACAATTCGACAAGAAGAAGGCGGTCGAGCCATCTGACTACGTCGATCGCCAAGTCCGCCAACTGCAAATCTTTGGTGCAATCTTTGATCCCTTCACTCCCATCCACGGCTACTCATCCATCCTCCCAACACGTAGTCTCCAACTACCATCATGGACATGGGAAGCTCCCATGGAGAACATGACAGCTTTTTTCCACGCCGGTCCCTTGACTCTGACTCAAGACGTGGGAGACTATGACGCTGGCCATCCTCTCACAACAGCGACAGTCAAGGATAGGCCTGTTCGTAACGCTGCTCTGCCGTCGCTGTCAGAGGGAGATTGGAGTTGGCTGCAGCCATTCGTGGATGATACACCTGGTGCTACACTTCCGGTGTACAATGCGTTTGGGATTGAGAACAAGGGAAATCCGCTCAAGCCTGGATTTCAGAAGGGTCCGTATACTACGATTGAGGGATTTTTACAACTGAGGCAGCCTATGAACAAAGACAGGGCTCCTAAGCCCGATAAGCCCAAGGTTTCTTGAAGTGTTGTTGGAGAGTGAGACTGGCGCGTCGTTCATTTGCATGGGATTATTCGCTGGGTCTTATAGTTTCGTAGGTTTAGGCTTTGGGATAAGGTCACAAAAACAAATTATCATGACTCCGATGACTGCACGATACTTTCGCCCTCAACCTAAAATAAGGTTATCATGAGGGTATTAATATGACTCTTCGGTCGGCTTCCTTCCAGTCTGTTTTTCTTCGTCTTATAGTTTCAATACTATCATTACTATCAATTACAAATGAACATCCAAGGATAATTAGTGCAAGTCGTAGGATTTATGATATCAGGTAGTGTCTACGACAGTGGTTCCTTGCTTGTATCGATTATAGAGGAAACCGGTCACAAAAGTGGAACACTTTAAAAAATCCACGAATACCCCCACCCTGTACCGACTTAACACATTCAGCCCAATTAATTTCATATTTAGAGACAAGACATTTAATCATGTCGGAATAAATTAAGTTTTAGACCACATTAAAGTATTGGTTTTTATCTCCTCTATTTAATCGACTGCTATTTCGCATGAAGGCAATAGTCGAGTTATTCAGTTTAATATGTTTGGCGAAGTATATTATCTCTATTTAGTTCAGAACGTTTGAACATTAAAGTGAAATCACCTTGTTTACATGACATTAACTTATTCAATGAACTTTGTTACAATATACATGTCTTGATTAGAAAGGTTTCGAATATCAAAAAGAAAAAAAATGTTTACTACGGCATGCAAAAGATGAGGTTCTGCCCGGGCTCAAACCGGGGACCTTCTCGGTGTTAACGAGATGTCATAACCAACTAGACCACAGTACCTGAACTGTTTTATTGTTATAAGCGACATTGCTATTAACGGATATACACCACAATCGCTCAGATCGAGAAACATGTAATGTGGACAGTTCAGGCTGGTATCAATCGATATAGAAACAAGGTACTATTACATCCAACATTTGCAAGGTCTCACAGAACTTTCAAGGGCATTCAAGA
Organism: Fusarium nelsonii; assembly: GCA_014898925.1. Classification (NCBI taxonomy): domain Eukaryota; kingdom Fungi; phylum Ascomycota; class Sordariomycetes; order Hypocreales; family Nectriaceae; genus Fusarium; species Fusarium nelsonii. Next base: position 26,290 of record JAAVUC010000331.1, read on the forward strand.
GTTTTAGCGATTGAAATATGATAAATTCAGACTATAGTGGTAAAGACTGTGCTATTTGTCATACTATCCTCCTCTCCTCATTCGTCTCGTTGCTATCAACTAGCAGCAATAAAGACAGGGCGATGCGCTGACCGCTGTTGTAAAGCCTCAGTAGCGAACAATCACTGGGAAGGCTTAGGGGGCTCTTCCATGTATTGCCCGCAGACGTTGGTCTCGTCCTGGTCAATAGAAGCGTAGAAGATCTGAACAGCATTGCCCACAGTAGTGACAGTGAGCTGAGTATCATCAGCCGCATCGTTGTTGCAGTTTTCGACAGTCTCGTTGCTCTTGAAGTGGGCGCCCTTGGTGAGCGGCTTGGAGACTCGGGAGATCCTGTTGTCGGTGTCAATGTAGTAGAGAAAGATGCCATCATCGGTGACGGCAATGGCGGTAGAAGTGCCGGGTCTGACACCCTTTGCTGCATCGATCTTGGTGTCTAAGAGAGAATACAAATTTAGCATGCTTATGACATTTTTCATCAAATTGGGGTATACATACTGCTGACTTTAAGAGGGAAAAGAAAAAAGATCGACGGTTAGCTATACTGCACATCAATGAGGGTGTGGGAACGGGGGATACACACCAGGGTTGGTAGTGAACTCGTACAAGCTGTTGTTATCGTTGGATTGGTACACGACGTGCCTCAATTTGTCGACCGGGCCATACCAGGCTGCGAGAGGAGCGTTTTGGCAGGGGTCGGTCAGTTGAGTGTACTCATTGTCAGATCCTCTTCCAATAGTAGCTTCGTAAAGGTTGAGTTTGGTTCCCTTCTTCCTATAAATATGTTAGCCATACTAAAGGTAGGTAGCTGAGCTTATATCAGGGTTTCATACTTGAGATAGTAGATCCAGTTTTCACGGTTGTTGCAGCATGCAGCGATCTTGTAGTTGTCGCTGTATACATATTTGGAAACGATCTTGTAGACAGGGCTGACGAGTGAGAGATCGACTGGGAATGCTCCCGGAGGACATTTGCAGCCGGCGGGATCAGTCCTGTCATCGGAAGGTATTTCGGTGGCGCTAAAACCCTTCTTTTCAGTGACGCCAAAGACAAAGTCCTGGTTGTTGAACTTTGTTACAGCAAGAAAAGATGGGTTGATGACAGAACCCTCACGGGCGTCGTCCCCAGAACCAAAGTTGTTGAAAGGGACATCTTGTTCGGCCGCCTCGTCGCGGAACAGAAGCCCAAGGTTCTGGTTCTGCTCGTTGTAGAAGACGTGGACCTTGGTCTGCTTGTTACCGTCCTGATCGTATGAAGCAGCGAAGGCAACCATGATGAAGATCTGAAAAGAGGTTTTGTGAAGTGTTTGAAAATTGGTGGATGCTATGAGCAGATTGATTGGAATCACTTGGATTGTTGTGTGGATTAAGATAGACGATTGAACAGGATGGATGTTGTTTATTTATCCTTGCGAGATCAATATTCGTTCAATCTTTTCTATTGACTTGACTTTGTCAAAATATCCTCACTTCACATCCTCATTTTTGCTTCCCCCCTTCTTCGCTCAGCTCCGAAGCCTCTTGCAGCTCAATAGACCCGCATGGAAAGCTCTCAGCATCGACTCAAAGCGCCATTACCACCGGATTACGACGAAACCTGGTTCTTCTCTCGTCACAGGGCTGATGGTGCCTCTGATGGTAGTCTTGATACCAGCTGAATAGTCCAACTCGGAAAGGATCAGAAACCATCTGATGAAAAACCGCTGAGTGGCTAGCTGAAGTCTTGCGATGATTCGAACTCCATGCGTCAAATGCATGATCGGCGATACTATTGAATACGGAATGTGGAATTTCATTCATGGAAACATGAGGAATCTGTAGCTTTCAGCTCTGCGCGACGACGGCATGGCCGAACTTTCTCTGTAAGTAACATTTCAACTGAGACATTGCTGTAATGCTTATGACTATCACAAATCCTTCGTAGTTGATGGTGTTGAGGGGGTAACCTGGTAATGATGCTGGAGTTGAGGCCTGGCTTCATATCTCTTTCATGCATATCACGCAACTCCATCTTGGTGTACTTTGATTCTTGATTAATTTCTAAGGAATAGAAGTATTTTGCGTTATTTCTAACGTGCATTAGTTAGAGAACGTGAAGCCGGGGATTCGGAGAGATGCACGGTTTGCAGTTAAGCAAATGATACTTGTCAGAAAGTGATGAATGGCATATGTCGCAGGGGTGAAACGTTACTCACTTTTGCATCTGTCAATATGTCTATTTGATGCTTATTTGCTGGAGCTTCATCTCGTATAACCCCGCATTGCGACTGATTGTTGTAGCGGCCTATTGATCATGGAGTTGCGGACTAGACCTCCGACTAGGGTAGTGTTCGTCACATTAAACAGCCACGGTTACACCGACCCCTGTCCAATATGCCGTACTACATATACTCCCACACTTGAATGCCGGAGTTACCTCCGGGCAGCGGGCCGCGTATAAGCCGTCCACTAAGCTATGATCTCGCGCGCATAACTTCATCTCACCACTTTTCTTCAGCTTCCAATATTCAGCCACAAAAATAATCCAACTTCCATTCTTGCAAAATGGTGCATCGCAATTGAGGGGAAAGTCAAAGCGTCTGCTACAGAATGCGACTTCTCGGTACTTGGGTTTCTTCAACATGAACATGTCTCATGAGACGTGTTTAGGCTGAACTTCATAGGAATCCGGTCTAGTCAAGTCATCTTCGGAGGCCGTTTTCAGGGTCAATTGCATATCCCCTTTCAGTAGAGCCAGTTCCAGTTTCGTTCAACATTCTATCTCTGTGACAGCAGACATCATTATCGTCAATCGTACTCAAGAAATTCTTCAGACAATGGCTATCTTCACCGGCGGTCCGAGTGTTGCTATCGACTCTCCCCGGCATCTCACACTTCGTCATGCCCGAAAGGCTGTTGCCATTGCTAAAGCTAAGCAGGCGACGCTGTTGAAGGCCACTTCTCTTGTAGCCGAGTCTGCAGAGGCCCCCGAAAAGCCCCCAGACCCTCAGGAAGAGGACCCAACTCCAAAGTTAGAGCCCGGCCAGGCTCAACTACACTCGTACTGGGCACCAGGACTCGAGGCTGGAAAGGAACATGTAGTTACAATCACTCAAGATATTCAAGCTCGAGAAGGCGAAAAGACCCTTCGTCTTCCATCAGAGCAGAAATTCTCTGTCGACGCCCCTCGCTTTGTCCTCCCAGAGGACTCGGTGTACTCGACGTATCCACCTCAAGGATACCCAGACGATCGTAACATCTTGCCACACATTGTCCTTACCGATCCTCATCTTCCCTGGGAAAGAATCGGTAGTCTATCAGCCGACAAAATAGATGACAAACGCAATAAAGTCCCATGGCTTGCCTTGTTCACCTTCACGCATGATGAACTTTTGCTTCAGCCCGGGGCTCTGGGTGCGACACAATTCAAGCAAAGCCCGACTCAATCTATCAAGATGACTGTTGGCGATGTTGTCAAGATTGACAATGTTGCAACTCCGATAAAGAGTAAAACACCCAAAGATATCAAGGATATTAAAGACATTGTGGCAGAGTTCATCTTTGTCAAGCCAGATCTCATCAAGAGCTTCTTCTCCACCTTTGGGGACGATAACAAGCGCCAAGTCCCTGATAAACCCGACATCAATCAGTACAAGTATCTCTCCCACGTTAGGAAGATCAACACACAGGGCATGGCTATCGCTGGACATGAGGACTTTGGCATCTTTTCAGTCGTCGTCAGCAATCGTTGTGGACCGCTTAATAATCCCACCGCAGCTAATATATCTGTCCATCTTGTCTCGATTGAAGGTATCGAGGACATGTCCTGGCCTGGAGCTGGTAAAGACTATGTTGGACTTTGCTCGCTTCATAGCTGGACATACACCGTTCTCCCACCCGGACAGCTCAATGTTAAAGACGCATTTGAGGGACTTGGCAACACACTCAACGTCCTTCGTCCTTCAGAGGACGTCTTCAAGACCTTGAAAGATTCCACCGACAAAGTCACTTCTCGGCTTGGAACTCGAATCAAGGACGGCTATTCCTTGGTCAGATACCGCGTCCAGACTGGTGAAAAGACAGTGGCCTTGTTTCGAGGTCCTTTCACACCAACCAGAGTCAGAGTCAACGATCAGTTCGATAAGTGCTCCAACTCGGGTCAAGACTTCCAGATTTTGGACAAGGAAGTGGGTCTGATGGATATCAGCTACTCGGTCGCCTGGCAGATTGGCCGTACTTTGGCTCTTGGTGATCGTGCTTTTGTCGCTTCTCTTTCCCGTCTACGGTCTGCCATCCGCAAAAGAGCGATGAAAGACTCCAAGGTTGAAGCCGTCAAAAATACTGGGTCATCGGTGAATAGTTATCGCAGCAGGGAAGATGTTCTCAGTAGCCTGCGTGATACTATTGAAAAACTTGAGCAGATTCAGAATCCCACTCCACCTGACTCAGATGGTGATGGTGATAATGAGTTCATCCCTGGAGGAGCTAAGAAACGTTGGTACAGACCACAGCTTTCCAAGAAGGAGTACCCCAAACTAGGCTTCGCTTCCAAGCTTGTGCAGGATGAATATCTTGAAAAGGCTATAGATGCAGTAAGAGAGCTTTCCAAGGCCAAAGACAAGAAGATGTACGATGAGACAAATGACCCTGTCTCGACTGACTGGATGGTCGTTCTGTCTTGGATCGTTGATCGTATGTTCCTTGATAGAGTGCCTGCACACTACCTCATCTCCGATCCAAGTCATCTTCCCCCAGAAGCCTTGCGCTTTTTCTACATTGATCCGAACTGGGTTGATGCCATGGTTGACGGAGCCTTGAGTCTGGTGAACCACATGGGTCAAGACATGGACCGAGCTGCTATCAAATGGGGTATCAATCAGTTCTTGATGCATATACCTGAGCATCAAACTCATCGTCCTCAAATTCCCACCTACGGCTTCTATCTAAGATCTGATCTTGTCACCATGTATCCAGATCTCAGAGTGACAACCAAGGGAGCAGTGACTGATCGCGCACCACTTCTCCGTCATGATATTGTGGCAGATGGTGTAATGCTCGGATTACTTGATTGCGTCCCCGGTACGGATCTCAAGGAGTTGATCTTTACACAACCTCCCCATCAACAACGCTTCGCTGCTGGTACATACCTCGGCGGTGACAAGTTGAAGCTTTCCATCAGAAAGCAGTATACTGTTGATCAAAAGTGGCACAACAATGAGAATCACAAACCTCTCAAGGAATTTCCCATGTTTCCAAGCTCAGAAAACAACTGGTTTGTCTGGAGTACTGTCCCGAAACCTTTGGTCAATGGCGAAGACAAGGGTGATCCAGACGCTGATCTAAGGATCTTGCGTACTCCCTACTTCGCAAAGGAGCAGCTAAAGATTGTCTATGATGGAATGGGAACTTTCATAAATGAGGAAGGTCAAAGTCAGAAATTCTTTGATGATGACACTCCCAACTCTGCGCTCCTCGCAATGCAGCTCAATGACCCATACTATGACCTGATCATCCCTTTGGAAGATGAGAAGAAGTCTGACAATGACACAAAGCCAAGCGAGGGGAAACCGGCCGCAGCATTGTTGAGTCTCCAGGCGGAATCTCCTCAGCCGTCTCAAGAACTTCGCGACTTGAGGCTTGTCACTCCTTCTACTGTCCCTCGAGTTCCTGAGAGCGATGACGAAGACGATGATGAACCAGTTCCAGCTACTTCTCTCTTCCATGCTGCTTCTACTTTACCAGAGATTGTTTCTGATTGGGGTCGTGATGCGAGTTATGAAGCGAGGCCTCACACCCTGCGCTATGACAACGCTCCTCATGTCCGTTCTCTGATCACTGAGCACTTCGATGACGCCATGAATTTTGCAAGACCACAAGGTGTCATGTTCACTCCACGACCTGAGGGACGAGGTCGTCGGGCATCACTTCCTCAACCTCGCATGATGATGATGGCTAGCGGTCATAGTAGCTCTGGTACTGGACGTCCAGCAGGGCCGCCAAAATACGAATGCTCTGTGTACTCACTCCAAGAGGACTGGATTGTACAAGATAAAGACAATCTCGTGCAAGATCTTGTCTTCTCGGTGCTGGTAAAGAACAACGAGTACAGCAGCTACTTTCTCACCGAGTTGGACATATCCTTTGAGATAGGTCCCGAAGAAGACTTGGAGTACATCATGGACACATATACTGGGCCTGGTGCCCGTATGTTGAGTAACTTGCGCTTCAATGTACTCGTTACCACAAAGCCCCGCAATGGAACTAATTGGCTTTTGCTACGGCTCGTGCCTCGGAGCAGTTCAGGTTCGATCTTGATTCGGCACGTGCAGGAGATGAGTTTTATGCTTACGTTGGCTAAGCTTAACAAGTTCAAGGATACACGTCGCTTTGTATTTGATACATATGCTTTCTACACTGCTGGACATGAGAAGTATCCCATCAAAGACGATTTTGAGGTTACGCTTGAGGAGCGGGGCGTATGATGGTCTAGTTTGTACATTTTTTTGTTATTATTGAGTACATGCAAAGTCAATTCTTATATCTATTTCACATGACAAACGTCTCGCTGTTTCCCTGTGTGAAAGTCTGATATAATGAAGTAATTTTATGCTCAGTGATACTTTGGAGTTGGCCGCTGGTGGTATATCGATCAGTTACACAAATCCCAGCTGTGGGACATAGTTTATAACACAACAGCTTCAACATAATTCATCATGATACATAATACCAAATGCAGAGAAGCTTCAAAAACAATCGAATCAATATTCTAGAAACCAATAAATGATAATAACATAACTAATTTGTCCCTTGAATCGCTTCAGGATCTGGTGGGATCTCTTGTAGGACATCCGTTATCGGCTCAAATTTGACCGGGTCTGTGATACCAGCCACTTTCAAAAGGTGCGTGCAATTTAAACAGGGTGGCCATAAAGAGCCAATATCCAATTTTCGTTTTCCACGGAAAGTTATCCACTTTGGGTCTGTGAGTTTTTCGACAAGTAATTCTTCATACATGTCCTGTTCATCCAAGTAGTCCTTGCAGATGGCAACGCCGCCAATATTGTTCCGATTGTTATTGCTCCACGTATCACTAGCGTTGGTTAATAGGGATCCTTAAATATGACAAAGGTTGACTTACAAAATCTGCAAGAACGGATAAGTTTCTCCACAGTTGCCAAAGTGAGATTTCGAATCTCCTCCTTCGGTTCTTTCTGGGGAGTTTTCGAAAGCCCATCCGACTTTCTTGTCTGGATCTTTGGGGTCTGGCCACGTCTCAGTGCTGACGTTATTGAAGTTTGTGAGAAGATTGAATCGCTCCATTTTGACTCTTGTTTCCCAGGAGCCAGATTGTTTCGACTTCTCTATCCCCGCGAGTGAAGCCCCCAAGCAGAACTCCCAACCACCGGCTGGACCCTTCGACTCGCGCCAAGTGCATTGAGTGATGGTTGGGCTTGCGCCAATACCTGATCCTACAGTCACCTTTTGCCCTTTTGGGCCTCTCTTTACGTTGCCGCCAATGACGTAGCACCAACGCCCATATACTGCCGTCAAAGGAATGAAGAAGTCCAATTTGGTTGCAGCAGGCTGTGCAGGACCCATGAGTGAGAGGAAGAGTCCAAGTAGATCATAGTGTGACCAATATCGTAACTGTACTCTTACACTAGGTTGGTTTTTAGCAGGCCAGAAATGAGGGCCGTTTCTGTCCCAACTACAAACTCTGAACCGGGACCAATCATCAGGCCTTGGGTTTAAATCCTCTTCCCCAGTTCTCGCTCTGTAGATATGTTGGTTCGGAGTGATTGCTTTACCTCCCTTCAGTTTTGGGTCGGCATAGTTTTGCCCTATATCCTTGGTTTTCTCTGTCGGGCCACTGTAGTTTCTCGTATTAGCAGGTTTCGAGTGATACGTCCGTTGGCTTTGAGAAGCACTTACCACAGCGATAATAGATTTTTTCGGACCTCATTTAACAGGTTTTTCAGTTCATCATCTGTAGGTAATCCAAAGCCTCCTGGATTATCGCTAACATCTCCTAAAAATTTAAAGATCTAAAATAAGTCAGCTCTGGACTTGTGCACGGCTTGCAGCACGTTAAAATGGGTAGCTCAGACCTCGTCAGGCGTGAACTTGTACAGTTCCGAAAGGTTTCGCCCACGGAGCGTGGCCTGATTGCCGTTATCCATAGTGCAAAAACTAACGAGGACGGATGTTTGAACTTTCGGTGTAGAAAATGAAGTATCACACAAGGCAGACTTATTAAGACAAGTCTTGATGGAATCACTTATATCAGGTGACTCGATTTGCTCCTTGGTCACCTGAATCCGTATCTTACGAGTACCTATCTGTACTCGACTGTACTTCAGCTCTCGGACCTCCATGACATCACTGGCTCCCCGCGGCATATATCAACCACGCGTAAACCCACTCGTGTCATCTTCTGTTTTCTCTTCATCAACAATCAAGCGCTACACCTCAATACACCATCACATCTCATCACATTTCATTACAACATGGACGACAACGTCAAGGAGGTCAACGGCACACTTGTGACCAATACCAATGTAGGCACACTCCGGGACATAATGACTCAAGACTTACATTGGAAAGGTCACGCCCCCAAATGACTGGACGAACAACTACAAAGACATGGGCGGGGATATGCTATGGGGTGAAGGTGGTGATGTCCCAGGAGTGGCCAAGGAGTATGGCCTCAGCGGCGAGGTCAAGCCCCTCTTTGCCATGCAATCCTACACTGGAGAGGCTATATCCCTATTCGACCTCAGTGGCAGCCACTACATCTACAACGGCATTGAAGGATCTCTGTACAAGGTTAAGGAACCCAATGACCTTCGGAAGATTGTGGAGACGATTAATGACCCAAACAAGGGTATGAGGGCGCTTGAAATTGAGGCCCTCTAAATAAATCTACAGATGATGATGGGCCTAGCTGGGGGGTAGATGTGGGGATTTGATAAATCAGATCATCAATTACGAGCACGGTGGCTAGCTGAATTAAGTGACAGGTAACTTGCAAGGGAATATTGAACTAGTGGTTCTTATGCATTTATCCAAACTATACACCAGATCGTGAAAACAATCTTCATGGTTATCTCCTGGTGGCTAGAGGTGGCTGTGTGGCTGTGAATCAGGTATGAAAGTCCACTAGTCTTTTTGTGTAATAGATTCCCGGAAAAGAATCGGATAACATTTGCTGACTCAGCCGATCTCTGGCTAATCATTTATGCGAAAAAACTAAGAATAGGCAACAAAGAAATACAATTGGGAAAAGGAACTCCGCAAGCTTGAACAATTTCATCTCACTTGTTCCCGATAGCTTGAATTTAGAACTGTTATTTGTAATATCTTGAAAATCAATAAGATTGTAATTTTGAAGCCAACCTGACTTGAAACGTTATCCTTAGAAGAGCTTAACTGATACAGTTCAGAATACCCTATACCGTATTATCATCGCGGCCTGAGGGTCACGTGAAATATCACGTGGCCAGATCGTCTATCGATTCTTGAGGCTCTTATTTCGAGACCTGCCCCACTGGAAAAAACAGAGAATAATCCCTTTTTTTTACCATTTATTAACCTAATGCCTCTAGTATTCCTAATTAAGTTTAAATTATCATAACTGTTTATAACATTCATCAGATTTGTAACTCTATGCTTTATACGAATAAACGGCTTTCTTTTTCCGTAGGTGCCCTCTTTATACTCGAGGTGATTGGTGCTTGGAATATTTACGAGGGAACCAACTGCATGTTACTAATGAAGATCATCAACCACGTAAGCTTGGACCTACTCATGAATCGTGCACCTCAGCCTGTCAGCCTGCCAATACCTCGGATGGAACGTTGGGTAAGGCGGAGCAGTAAGACGGGTCCATGCGGCCATGTGACAAGGTTGACTTGACGTCTATACAGTATGACAGCTTGCGGTGAAGATCAGGGGCTTGAGTTACAGACTTCATAAACCAGCGACTTCTGTTCTGTTACATCCTCAACATCGGACAACTCAAATCATTCGAATTTCCTACACAATGAACAACCTTCGTGAAGCCTTGCTTGCTCCTTCTCCAACAGGCATATCTGAACACAGCTTGTTGGGGAGCATGCGTCGGGAAGAAGAGTGTATACGCGAATCCATTGCCAAAGGAGAGCTCGAAGAACTCAGAGGCATGGCACGCTTCAATCGAACTTGGAACATCAGCAATCGCTATTGCAACATTGGTGATGGCATCGACTCTCTCGAATGGAACCTTCATTCACTGTGGTATGTTTATTACCAACTGAGCCAGCATACATCTCATGAAACGGCTGAACATGAACGACTTGTTCTTGATATTGTCAGATTTCAGGGACTTGGTCCTTTGACCAGGCCAGCGCCGGGCCTCTATGGCATCGATATTGCACGAACAACCGAAGGTACAATGTGGAATGATCTTCCCTTCATGGTCTCTGACATGACCAAATTCTGGATCAATGACTGCGCGAAATTGTCAAGCCCTCATCGCCTCAATTTCGCCTCGTTCCTGGCCAAGTTGGCATCGACACGTGTCACCAAGGACAAATTGTGCCAAATTGCCCTCCTCCTTTTCCGCTCTACTTTTGAAGAAGCGCGAGATCTTGGCACATCTGACTCTTCAGATGACGACGACGAAAAACGGGTCATGAGAGATCTTACAATTGCTCACTTGCTTCCATCAGCTACAAAGTGGATCAGAGAAGCGGGTTACAATATCATTCAGTTGTCTGATGTGTCATGGAATGACTGTACAAGCTCTGTTGGTCATGGTGGTCCCATGTTTGTCCAGTCAGAGCTTGGCAAGCGATCCCCTAATGGATTTTCACCCTGGCGGTGGATGTACTGGCTGAAGCGTCTGCATGAGATCAGGGATGAGGCGAAGCAGGCCAACGACACTGGCCTGGAGGAGTTTGCCACTGATGCTATTGAAGGGATGGTAGCCGATGTGGAGGAACGGAACTCGGAGATTCTTCGAGCCTATCACCATGGTGGTGATGCTTTGCATCAGGATCAGCATCTGTCTTGCTTAAAGGGTTTGATCAAGGGCCAGACAGAGTCTAATCTGAAGTCACACGATATATCTTTGCTTTTGCCCAGGTTGTGTAGGATAAGGTACGGAGGTGCTATCCCATAATACTAAGAGGGAAATCCCTAGTTAAGTTGATATTATAACTAGGGCAATACTCTAGGGGCAAAAGGGGAGTAATAAATACTTGGTAAGTTTTACGATATAACGTCACCTCCGGCTAAGAATAATAAGGTTTTGCTATGATTCAGACAACCATCATTATGAGCGGTGACACCAGTTGCGCAAGCTCGCGGTGGTAAAATTGAAGTGAAGCCGACTGACCTGCCTAGTCTCAGCTTCTACACCTGCTGATCAAGATAAGCTTTTATATTCCTAGTTTGTCCTGCTGCGTCAATATTTGTAAGGATAGTGCTAGAGGCTTCGGACTCTAGACTGCCTTTGGAACTCTAAACTCCAAATGACATTCAGACTTGCATAATTCAGCCCACCAGTGGGTGTATACCAATACAAGCGGATGATGTGGACATGTAATGAATAGGGTGCGGGAAGTTCCACCCCTACCACATGTTTTGGTATTTGAAAACATGCAGCCACGAAGCTGTTCTCGTGGCGCCTAGCTAAAGTATTCCTTTAGTCAGCATAGTCCTTCAGAGCCCTCACAACAGGAGAGTCCAACCAATCAAGATATGCTAATCAGACAGTACACATTAAATGTCTCTAGATACGCTCTGTAGTTACTAATCTGTTAAGTTCGCTACCTATAATATACGTTGAGGTATTAAAGAAAGTGGGAGGTTGTTTGACTCTGTACTGGCTCAAGCTATAGTCCCTTGTTAAAGGCCTAGGCTGACTAAAGGATAAGAATTCTTAATTATATCAATTCGTATGTATTTTAAGCAAAAAGGTCAGTTATAAGCTACAAAACCTTGCATGATTAGTGGGGTGTTGAGAAGCGGCGCCAGCTACATCTTTCGGCGCCTATATACTGGTAAGAAACGGGGAACAGGAAACTGAGAATAAGAATTAGGAAAGGGGAAACAGAATTAAGGATGTAGTCTTGAAGGATGTAGCTAACATATTAAAACACTTCACAGCCTGTAGGCATTAAAGAAGGGTCATGAGGCAGTCGTCAAATTGCTAGTTTTGCGTAAATGAGAATGACCGAATGGCCGGATAATCTGGATTTGGTGCGGGGTCTAGCTTCATTCTGTATCCGGGAGCCGCCAGCCAACACAACAGAGCTTGACCAAGGGTAAGTTTAACGTCTAGCAGCGAGTAGCTTGGGAACCTATCCGTAAAGAAACCCCTGAGCTAAGTTTGCAAAACATGAAGCAAGCTTCTAATTATATAATACTTGTGTATTTTACGATGGCCTGCTGTGTAGTAGAGTCCTGAAATACCATCCTCGCTGTTAGAATGTTCTCCAACAACTCTCCACTTGCCTGACATCCAATACTATGTACCTACACAGGGCAAACGGGGGAAGTGATTAATCACTTGTTGGATCCTCTGCATGAAGCCAGAGAGAAGTGCATAGCGACTCTTCGTGATTCTCACCTCGAGTATTTGCAGAGTTGGAAGGTGGCAGGTGGGATCAGAATCATACGTGCACCATGGAAGTTTGACACAATAGTTAGTACACCAACCAAGCTACAGTAACATTACCTTAACAGCCTCGCTTATTCTGTCACCTGCCACTCGACTGTCATGTTAATCAGTACTTCTTCCCATACATACAATCAACGGCAATCCAGGTACTCCCTATCTACCCTTGTTAGCTAGTTATCTCGTGAGATCAACCGGGGGACAGACCCTGATTCGGTCGGGGGATCAGAGGGATGGCTCCTCTCAACTGAGTTGTCGGAAGTTTCTAAGGGGTGACAGGACGGACCAGGACTGAAGAGATGACAGAAAGAATGAAAGGCGATTGGCTGTATATATGGAAAACATACATAGTTGGGGAATCCTTGGTCCATGTATATGTCTATTCACGTCGAGCTCCATTCTGGTCGCTACCTATTAAGAACAAGCTTCAAGCTCAGTGTTACATCCAGTTTGCTGTTTGACTGCAACCATCTTGCACGTTTCCGATATAGACTGAGCTGATAAGAAGAAAAGAAAGAGAAAAGTAGAATTGTTTGCGGTACGATTAGTAATTGGGTTATTGACCGGACTATGTTCAAAGAGGATCTGAAAACCCTAGACCCTAATATGCCGAATCAGCCTAATGAGCTGCATTTCTGCTCTTTATTTCTTATTAATGTACTTTTAGCCGTTAGCTGTGTTAGTGTCTTAATATGGCCACCTGTGGAAGTGTAGGCTGATGAGAACTTTAGGTGTATATAAGGAACCAGGCGACCTTTCTCCAGTTGAATGACCTAAATACCTAAGGCTAGGCTTTTGCTAGAGAAGCGGTAAGGCTATTGCCTTTAGAAGATACCAGTCTATCCTTGGCGGTAGTATAGGGTCTTATATTAATGAATACGTATGAAGCAGCTTTGGGCAATGAGGAGATAGCATTGAGTTACAACAGACCCGGTACTTGATGTGCGCCTCTCTCTCTCAACATCACATTTATGGCGAGAGTGTTTATGTGGACTCGATAGAGAGATTCTCTCCACGTGGCTGATGAGAATCAAAGGTTCAGGCAGGGACAATAATTTTGACTGCCTTAACAAGGGGTTTGAACGTGAAATGTGCGGTCACCAAGACACCATATGCAAACCGAGGGGCCCAATTGGTATGCCGTATTCAACACAAGTGTAGACTGGATACATATAAATATTAATCGGTTACAGCCGATCTGCAGGTCTCTTAGTCGTTCTATAATGCCACTAATGGCATTTTTACAATGATTACCCCGTCCGGTGTGCTAGATCAATGTTTGAGAACTAATCAATAAGAGTTTGCATAGACTTGTGTGTATACTCACTCTGCTTAGAGATGATATCCATCATTGCGCCCGTATCATCTGGTTCATCTTGCAATGCAATCGATGGGCCGGCCCTTTTGTAAAAAGGACGTTCGAACTCTGGTGAAAAGAAGCTGCATACTATAAAAATGAATTTTAAACTGTAGTACTAGGCAAGGTTCAAGTTGAAAAGCCCGGTGTAAGAGTGGCAGTCAGGCTTACGAAGGTGGTTACTAATGTGTGGAGGTAGGCAATCCCGTCGGGGGTCGGGTTGGCTAAATCTGCGGATTGAACGAGAACATTAAGTCGAGCGATCTCTTCGGGCGTGAGTGAAGCCCCATTTAGCATAGCCGGGGGAATACCAGAAACGAGTAATTTCCGACGCTGGTTTGAGAGGGTTGCGGGCGAGATGTTGGTCATGGCCTGGGCCAGGCCGGCAACCGCGGCTTGATGCAATGACTGAACCTCTTTAATGGCATCCAACTGACGTTCGATGGCAGTGTTCAGATCCTGAGAGTGCAAAGCTGCCCATCGAGGGTCGTTTCCTTCCAGAGCACCGAGCCGCCGACCTTCTATAGCGCTTTTTGCAAGCTCCAACTCCATAAAATGTTTTACCGTGAGGAGTAGGACGGCGAGGGTACTGATGTCGCCAATGTTTGGTGCCGCGTCACGATTCGGTAGCTCTACCCGTCGTCTGAAGTCAGGATCAGGTATCGGAGGATCCAACGCAACAGCACCTGCCGCAGCAGACACAGCTGCTGCGACTCCCGCAGCAACCAGTAATGCTGCGCCGAGCGGGGCTGTTATAACACCTGCAAAGAATGTAGCCGCAAGTGCTGTCAGGGCGACTGCATCAGCAGCGCTTGTAAACGCGGTGACAGATGATGCCTCTTTTAGGCCAGAGACATGTACGACAATTGGCAAGGGCTTGCTTCGGGTCCTTGGGTAACTGTGTCCCTGTTCGTCCTGCGCGTCGATTTCTATGACATAGATAAAGGTCTTCCCCAACGGAGCGTGTGGTATCCATACTGCTGGCGTAAGCCAGGACCAGGACTGCTTGAGCAACGGGTAGGCAACAGTGACGGATTCACCCGGCTCGACTCGCCCTGGAGTGTCATCACCTGGACTGGATGCGTTTTCCCATAACTGAACATGAACGCCATTGAGTGGAGTGGTACCTTTGTTGGTGAAAATGCCGCTGACCGAGTATTCCCGGTTCCAGTCTTGAGGAGAAGGTGTGCTGTTCCAGGACCACCAGTCGGCTGTGATGGGGACGTGGTTCGCTACAGCAGTATCTGATGGGCTTGACAGGTCGTCGCACATCGACTGACGAGCTGTCACTGCATCCTTATCAGCCAAGGCATCAATGAGGTCAACATCGTCACTTTCATCCGAGACGATATGCTGAGCTACCTGCTTGAGGTCGTTACTAGGGCCGTCCCAAACTTGGACGATAAGTGTTGCACCTGGGATGAGATCATCGAAGTGGATTTTTGTGTCCCCAATAAATAGGGGCTGCTTTGTTATAGGCTTCGGCAGTTTTTCAGGATGCTCAATAACGTTCACGACATTTGATTGATAGGCAGCACCGCAGGCCCATTGCACAATGTAAATACGATCGTCCGTGATGAGAGTCGGTACATCGATAGAGACGTTAGATCCATGACAGGGGACATAGTCGCTGATTGGACGGTTGCCGTGGAATTTGGAGAAGACCTGGACAAACCCGCCAGGATGCGCTTCCTTGATATCCACAGTCAATCGGCAGGAATAGAGTGGCTCAACTATTACCACTTTGGGAAGCGTGTCTGGCGAGGGGTCGATTTTGACTGGCGGTGATGACCAGTCGCTCCATTGATCGCAGTGAAACTGGCGTACCCTGGCATAACCCTCAACAAGCACGGGGTCCACGACGATGTCCACGCTAGTGGAATTTAACGATGCCTGAGAAGTGTAGACCTTTCCAGAGGCATCCAATTCCACCAGTGCGTTGGGATGGACGGAAAGGATCGTCACCATCGCTGCTCCCGCGCAGAGATCGTCAGCAAAATTAGGAGGCAACAGCGGCTTCGTTGCTCCCACTGCGATGGTCTTGGTGATAGATATCCGTTCGCAGTTTTTAGCCACCTCCTGCCGCAAGCTGATCTGCTCGGTGTCTCTCAGTGGGGCCCCAACGGGAAACCATAAGGTGTTGAGGTCAAACATAGCCTCAAGTTCTGTGGCAGTGCGCCCATCGGAGCGAGCCAGGAAGACCTCAGCGCCATCGATGACATGGGTAATGCGAATAGCATCATCGCATGCAACGGGGCTGGGGTCAGCTACGGGAGGCATCAATGGGTCGCCTTTCCTACCAGCGATATCGAAGGGAATGCGTTGCACCAGTGGCCCGTCGCCAAGACCGGAGACACTCTGCCATATCTCGACGGTTGTTGAGCTCAGGGGAGATGAAAGTGTCAGTCGAGCTCCTTCTGAATCCAGGAAAGGTCCTGTGCCTACAACCATTCCTGAAATCCTGACATTCGCGGTAGCGCCGGGGAAACCGCCCTTAAGCCAGAGTGCTTGACCGCACTTAAAGAGCGTTGACACGAATGTGATAGAAGTAAGTTCCCTAAGTTGGGTTGGAGCTTTTAGGACCCTAACCCCCAACTTCATGTCGGCATCCGGAGAAGCACTCTTTTCATCGCCCAGCTTCTGGAATGCAACAAGCTGGTCAGTGGGTAGAAGGTTCTCCGAAGCTGGGAGGTCGTACCACTCGTCAGATTTCGTGGCCTGGACTTGGATGATCTTGCGTCGGTTGGATCCAACAGAGAATACAATCACCTGGGCGTCAACCAACTGGCCCCTAACGTGAATTTTGCGGCTAAGCTCTGAGAGTGGCCCGACTACTCTTGGGCGAGCGAGGGGCATGTTTTAAGTCGAAATAGACAATTCCGAATGGTTAGAAACGTGGTAGGCGATGCGTTCAGCGTCTATATAAACCAAATCTATAGAGTCGAACTCGCCGAACTCTAAGTAGGTCAGATCAGCATGTAACCGGTAATTATATCTCTGGTTGGATCGCGAGGGTTATAACACACCAATAGATACGGGCGAGTAAGGTGACTTTGCGAGTGGCAGAGGCTGGCATTCAAAGGCAAGCTAGTAGTCAAGTGCGGATATTGGCAGGGGACGCGGATTGTGTGGAAACAAGAGCAGGAAAGAAAGAGCCGAGTTTATAAATTGCTAGCTGAGGACCTTCCGCGGGGTTGACAACGCGTAATCGTTGTACCACATCGCCAAGAGATTATCTCTACAGGTACGGAGGTCAAGCACGAGACTCAGATGGCACGGATCGCCGCACATCAAAAAGGCGCATGGCACATGATTGGAAATGACACAATAATTTGTCGGCGTGTAAGCCACGAGAGGCTACCATGGAGGATCACGCGTATATTTAAGCTCGAGGGCGTAGTGGAGGAAATGCACAATTCTAAACAATGCTAATGTGAAGGAAATGAAGAAATACATAGAAAACCGCTTACTACTACTAAAGATTCGTGGCGCTCAGATAGTGGAAAGTCCGAACGACGGCTGCCCACAAGATTTTCAAATTGTCATCAGATCATTATCACACTATCATTTGCATAACGCCTAAAACTTTATTATTAACCTCTTTTACACCAAGTCTAATATCTTAAGAGCTCTATATTGAGGTAGGATGTTAATTTTCTAACTCTTAACTGTTTTAATAAAAATATTATTTTATCCTATAAGGACCTGAC